>JAUMHI010000065.1:564892-608089 GCA_032359435.1 Enteromius unitaeniatus
AGTGGAAGTGCCTTAGCATGGTTCAAATCATACTTATCTGACCGCTATCAGTTTGTAGCAGTGAATGAGGACGTATCTTATCGATCACATGTGCAGTATGGAGTACCTCAAGGCTCAGTACTAGGGCCGTTACTTTTTATGCTTTACATGTTACCTTTGGGAGATATTATCAGGAAACATGGTGTTAGCTTTCACTGTTATACTGATGATACTCGGCTATATATTTTTTCTCAGCCAGGTGAAACACACCAAATTAAAAATTAACGGAATGCAAAGCTGATATAAAAGATAGCTGCAAGCAGTAATTACCGGGGTTCTAGCATTGTAAGGGTTTTGTGTTTCAATGTTAGATATTTGAAATAAATAATGTTATAATAGAGATTTTATAATGTCTCCATCAGAAAACATGAATAACACTGTTTTAGTGTTTAAGCAGTCCGTTGTGGTCTTCCGCTGCCATCTAGTGGTAATAAATTGCATTTGTTTTTTTACCAAAAACATTTGAAGTGTTATAACTATTATAGTGTTTTTTATCAAAACAGTTTGATTGACATCATTAATCCCAGAGGCAAAGTTGTTCAGAATTAGGAGATGTATGCTATTATTTGAAGATATAGTTTATATGTGAAGTTATGAGGTATTTAATATAATTTAGTCTGGAAAGATTGTGTTTTTGAGGGCTTTTTTAATGGTTATATTCTAAACATTATGAAACACTGCATGCTTTCTAAGACTCATCTGTCAATTGTTTTAAACATGTTTCATAAAGTTTTGTGTTTTTGTTTAGGTTTTCACTCCTGTCCCGTCCCACTCCCATAGAAAGAAATCCTGTCCCATCCCACTCCCAGACCAAAGTTTAAAAAAGAATCCCGTCCCATCCCGCTCCTGGTAAAATGACTCCCACTCTCATCCCGCTCCTGTTTAAAATGACTCTCCTGTACCGCTCCCATATTTCTTTTTCTTCATTTAGTGTTTAGGTAATACATAGAATCTGATTTTATCTGCTCCCCGTATTGTTTTAGACCAGCTGCTGAGCCTGCTTCCAGATTTTCTCCAGAAAATTAAAGACAGCAAATAAAAGAAAAACAGTACATAGTTCACACTATGTCTACAATAGTTTAATAAACCTAAAGAGCACATAAAGCTGCATTTTACTCATTTATTGTTGAGTAAACAATACATTTATAGTTTACATTTATAAACATTTATAGTTTTTTTTTATTACATGTTAACCATTTTCAGATGAGTCCATCTTAGTTATATGTTGCTGTGTAGGAATGTTTCCATTAAAACCAGGCATGTGAGAGCTGAGTGTTTCTGCACATTCAGAGCGTAATGACTCACACCTCTCTTATACAATGAGTTGGGTTAGTACACAACTGGAGACACCGAAAAACACCACAAACACCCCCGAAATGCAGCGCTAGATGCTGGAAATCTGAAAGAAGCTGCTGCTAGCTGAGCGTGCTAATGCATTCTTCACCTCAGCGTGCGACAGAAAGTTGCCCACAGCTGCTGGGAAGTTTTCTGGTTGATACAAAACAAAGATGTTTCGACGAGACGAGAGATTTACAAAAAAAGAGTCGCCGAACTCATTAATTTACATTGAGACGTGGAGGAACAGTCACTGAAGTGGTGGAGCAGTGAGGCAGCGCTCGAGCACTGGGACGGCTGGGTCGTGTAGTTATTTTTTTATTTGCGTTACATTGTAGGCGTATTAAAAGGAAACTACAAAATGGTGCCTTTACATTTTCTTCCATCTTTCCTATTGGTTGATTCCCGCTCCTGTCTGCTCCCGTTAACTATGTTATCCTGTACCGTCCCAATCCCGTGATTAATATCAAAGATGACTCCCATCCTGCGGGAATCCCATGGGAATCCCGTGACCAGTGGGATTCCCGAAAAAATGTCAGCCTCTAGGCCACACCTAGAGAGTCTAGAGAATTGTTCTGTATTGGTGGCCGATGGCGGCCATGTTTTTTAAGATACACCAATATCCTTTTATAGGCTGGTGCCAGTTTGGACCAAGTTGCTGCATATCAATTTTTAAGCCAATCGGACCAACGGTTGTCTAGTTATAGTTGAAAATAATTTTTTTCTGTCTCATAGCACCCCCAAGTGGCAGAGCTACGCAGTTTTTTATTTTACTAAAGTTTGAGCTTATACACATTTGTACCGAGTTTGGTGAAGATAGCTCATTCCGTTCCAGAGTTATAATCGTAATAACATTTGGCTAACGTTACCATACATGTTAATTGGCCTACTGTTTCGCGACAGAGGCGCAGAGCAATTTTTTTGCCTACCAATGCAAGGATCGCAACGAAGTACGGTCTGCGGCCAAAAATGTCTGAAATTTAACTTTTTTTGTGCTGTAGCGCCCCCGTTTGGCCATTTGAGCTGGTTTTATGCGCCCGAGTAGCGAGGAGGAGTACTACCATCTGACCAAATTTCAGCTTTCTAGGCCTTACGGTTTGGGCTGCACGGTCAGTTTTAGGGAAGAATAATAATAATAAAAAAGTAATAATAAAAAACAACACGCTCAAACCCCTAAAAATAATAATAAAAATCTTAACAATTACAACACGCTCGAACCCCTAAAAATAATAATAAAAATCTTAACAATTACAATAGGGTTTCAGCGCTACGCGTTCGAACCCCTAAAAATTGGATGAAAAGTAACTTCTTACTGTTAAATTCTGATAAAACAGAGGTGTTAATTATCGGACCTAAAAGCTCCACATTTAATAATCTAGAACACTGTCTAACACTTGATGGCTGCTCTTCAGCAGTTAAGTAATTATGCATCCTCGGTTCCACACAACCAAGTTTACATGAATGGATTTTGTTGAATTTATGTGAAATTGGACATTGGACATGGGGCATAAATTTATACAAAGACGAATACAGGACTCCTGGACAGACACGGCTGGGAAGGAATGAACACTAATGAGCGGGGTGGAGTCACAAACGAGAGACAACACGAGAATACAAAAGGTAAACACAAGAGCACATGGAACTAGACATAATCAGCTTTAAAGAAATATTGTAGTATCATGCTTCAGCACACATTGTATCAGCCCGGTTCTGGCGCTGCCGTATCAATATTCTGTAACATACAATGCGACATACATTTACATAAAATGTTATATCAGCAGTAGAGTTACACTTCAAACACGACAAACAGCACTTACGCGCAATCACAAAAGTGCATTTATTGCACGTGCTTTAAAGCCTTGCCGGTTAAACATTTAATTTACGTGCTGACTTGCTTCCGAGTATGTACACATGAAGCGCACACACGCTTTGAAAAACAGCACCTAACTCATCTTATAAGTTGTCTTTTGCATCTGAAGGATTTCGCATCTAATATTGTAAAAAGCACAAAGGCTTTACATATAAATATGGCTAGTTATGTCTGAAATGAAAGTAAACAGTTTAAAGAGTAACGGATGCGTGCATGTCTTAAAGGGACATTCCTGTTAATACTGACTCACTCATATGTTGTATATATGTTGTACTCATATGTATTAATTAATTTCTCTCTTTGATGTTTTGAAGAATGTGTGTAACCAAACAGTTGCTGGTCAACACTGACTTTGACAGGAGGAAAAAAAATTACTATGGAAGTCGATATGTATCAGCAGCTTTTGGTTTATTTATAATGTAGTGTATTTCTAATAATAAATATAAAATGATTACAAAGTTTTTACATTTTCTTGCCATATCACCCACCCCTGCTACAACGGTTTGGCCTGTGCTACAAAACTTTCAGCTTCTGTAGCACCACTGCTACGTGCAATCTATGGCTGATCTATTGCTCTGTGTATCAACGGCCGCTCCGTTTGAAAACAGGCAATAATCCCTGTCACTTTTTCTTACATACTTCTTGCCTTCATACATACTTCAGAGATTCCTGTCCTCTGTACATGAGCTTAAGTCAAAGTTAAAGTCTTACATTGTGTCCTAACTACAGTATGGTATAGTGTATTCCATAACATGTTATCCAAATGTTACCAGTCACTCAGTATGTACATTTAATGTTAATATGATTATAAAGAGCCCACCCACTTCTGATTGGCTGTGAAATTTGGTTGATTCTGTTGCATTGCATCTAGTGGACACACAAATTGCAAAGTTCACGCTCCAGAGATAACAGATGGCAGAAACGGACATCCTGCTGCTTTATTTTGAAAAAGTTTTACAGTTTTGTTTATATCTGTATAACCATAAAATTACAGGATAAGTGATTCCTCTCATAGAAAGAAAAAACAAGTGACTGACATGGCATCTAATATGAACACACAACATATTTTAACTTGACACTGCACCCTGTTATTTATTATCAAAATAAAATAGTCAACAAAACATATAAAAAGCTAAATAGAGATTTTAATTTCCACATTTTAAATAACTTTAAATAACTGTACAAACTATGCTGTTCACTGTTAGCACTGCCTGTGCTGTTATAAACTATTTGAAGAATGATGTTTAATGTTGATAATTCAAACATATTGCTTTATCAGTATTTTAGCCTACATTATTTTTAAATGTAATAACAAAATATGACGTACATGACTTTTCATTTCATTTAAAACAGTCAAAAGCTTGGTATTAAAATTATGCTATATTGGCTATGACTAGATGTAAGATACCAGACTAGCGGCCAGATTTACTAAACAGGACAAATTGGCATTACAGCGCAATTTCATAAAAGCAAATAAGGAAAATTCTACAAATGTATATCATTTACTAACAATGCGCACATTAAAGAACACAGATTCAGCTAGATTTCAGTAAATGCCAATAGTACTAATCTAGTCTCATGCAGCCAGACCTTCAGACTGACGGCTGAAGTTCTGGAATTCAAAGCTGCTTTCTTTGGTCAAGGCCCGCCCATAAGTCCCTTTGACTTACATGTCAAACAACCAATCACAGTCCGTTTCTTTCAGCATCACGTTTCGGGGCGTGGAAATGTCGCCACAACAACAGAACGGCGTGCAACAAGTCAATCAGCATAGAAAATCAAAAGAAAATAGAAAAATGATGAGACACTCGCGGTAAACATCTGTTTGAAGCATCCACTTTTTTTTCACATCTCTCCACTTTTTAACACCCACAAGCAATTCACGAGTTCTCATTAGTGAAGGATAAAATTAAAAGCAGATTTGGCGTGCTGTCCGGGAAGCAGGCTGGTAGAGCATCAGGTTCCGAACCCTGGTGGGCAGAGCCCTAGCGAGGGCAAGGGTTCGGTGCCCGGCTCGGCTTCCAGCTTCCCCCCAAGAGGAAAGGATGGAGCTGAAGGGGAGGAGGAGGAATTGCATAAAGCGAGATGCGGATGAGAGGGAGACAGGATTATTTATAGTAGGTAAGAAGGATGTGATTGGAAGATCGTAACAAGGAGATTGATTAGGGAATGCGAAGCGGCTGTGATTAATTCGGTTAGCGCTCCTCCCGAAACTTTGTTATTATAAAAACATATCTGGAGAACCGAACACAATACTGAATCGGCCAGCTGCAATGCCAGCGTCTGTGGTTTCATGTTTGCCAGCAAACGTGGCTGATATCCCCTTCTCAGTTAATGTTAACTGTTTTGACTTCAGATCTCACTCTTAAAAACTAACCAAGTATAAACAGAACTTTATCCTGTTTTAGAGTGCTGGGTTAAACCCTCCAAACCAGACCAGCCACCTCATTCTTCTGCTGTGTGAAGGTAGCCAGAGTTAGAGAGAGAATTTGAAACAAATTTCAGAAAATTACGCAGACTTACTCTTAAATTCTGCTAAAATTGATGTTGGATTCACCACACAACCAACGCCTTTACCAATGGTTATTACAGGACCATTTTAGAGTCTATGGCAATTACAGCATTTTGGCTAGCCAGCTATTGGTTTATTCAAGGAAGAATAATTCAAGCCTTCATAGTGACCCTCACATCGGTGAGCTCTTTCCATGGTCGCCTGACTCAACAGAACAGCCTCTCATTAAGGGTCCATGTCTGTTTCTGCAACTCTCTATTATAGTCCCAGTCACATTTCCAAATGGCAATAGCCAGACTACCCTGTGACTGTACACCTGTCAGAGAAAAAAAAATTATATCGACAATGAAAACACAGAAGCTAAAATGTTAGGAAACATATTGTTGACACCTCTGTACGTTAATGAAAACTTTCATATGTATTCAAGTATTCCACACAGTTAATTGTCCCAGTATACAATAGCAGCACATCAGCCAGCAACAACCTTGGCACATTCAACAGCCCAGTAATGGTTGCTGGACATGTGAAGTATCCATTTTGGGAAATAAGACGCGTCAACACTATCCTTAAAGTTTTCTTGACTCTTACCCAACATATCTCCAATCAGTCTTCTGTGCGAAAAGTTTTCAGTTTTGCAGTCTCTGGACATGCTGGAGGGGTTGATTTAAAACAGGAAAACAAAGCAAAACATTCGCTTAAATTTTTTTATTCACCTTTTAAACCGGCCTGGACAATGTTGACTTTTCCTAAATACTCACTTTAGTTTCTCTTAATATAGCAGGTCTAAGGAAATAAACATAATAGCCCTAAAAAAAAATAATTTTAGTTAATTTAACTCCATTACTTGTTTGAAAGTTGGAAAAGTACAAACCGACAACAAAGATTATTTCTAGGTGCTTTAAAAACAACAACAAAGAATAAACTCAATTTATCTGGTTAGCATTTTCTTGCTATGCCAAACCAAAAGTTATATCTTAAAACTGTAACTGACAAAACAAGAGCAAAATAAATCTGTGTAAAAATGTGTACATTCCATATAACTTAATAGATGTATTATGTCTTGCTTGTGTTTTATAAGATTCACTCAAGTGTTTATATAAACATGCCAAACAGCTCCTGGGATGAATGAACATGTATGTTTTGAGGATATGTGGGTCCTCTTTAACTTGGGTGGGCATTGTCACGTGTGTGGCAGCCCTGTGTTTAAGGAAAGTGAACTGTGACACAGTGGAAGACGTAACCCTGTAGAGAGACAGATGATCTACACATCTGCACTTTTCCGAGTTTAGCAAAAAATAATTAAATAAATATATCCTACGCTGGTTGCTATGAATTAAAATATTGAAAACCATGTCAAACAAATACACATTCGATTAAAAAGGCACATCCTGATAAATGCAAGAGCTCTTCAAAAATGTCTTAACTGTGAAGTGGGTGGCACTTCTGCGTCTCAGCTCCTATTCTGAGTGTCTATAATGCGGGGTTAAGCTTCCGGCTCCGATTTGGCATAGTTTGTCTTTTGATCCCTATAATTGCAACAACTCTCTGCCTGAAGCACTTCCGTCAATCCCGCCATCATAAAATCACAAATGCCTCTAAGTGGCACACTGGGTTTATTAAAATGTTCAATTTATATCTATCTATCTTTACCTTTTTCACTATCTATAGCTTTTCCACAGCACATTAGCCTTTCATTACTCTTTCTTTTCTCTAGGCATCATCTGCTTCTCAGCACTCTAAAAACAGCCAGCCTTTTTTTAACTGAACGAATGAACAAATAAACATGTCTAGAGACATGTCTAAAAGTGAAAACTGCATTGATTCAATTAATATTTATAACTTTTTTTAAGCCCTTTTACTTTTGATCTGCCTAATCAGGTAGTTAACAACAATGTCACGCTCCTGACTTCTGCTTTAACCATTTTGACAAGCAACATTTTTTTCACACACCAAATAACATGCAATATAAGACAACACCACATATTCAGAAATCATACAGTACAATTATTTCAATTATTAATATTGAGCAAATATAAAAGTATTCGGCTTTACTAACCTTTTTGTAATTTGTAAATGTTGAAATGTTTATTTTCTGGGATTTGAACAGATAGTCTATGAGATCATTTTATATGATACACTTCATAAGCAGTCTACTGGTTTGAGAAATGTTTGGTTTTGTTCTATAAACCAGGTTAAACAATAGGCTTAACCAAACATAAGAAAATGTATGGAAAGCAACAGTAGTGTGTTTTATTATATATACAGGAGCTCTGTAAATGAGTTTTTCCAGCACCACCTCTCCACTCAAGACAGAAGCTCAGCGGAAGACCACATCAGAGAGGAGGTAGATTACCTCACCAGACGGCAAAACCCAAACTCCTGAGGGCTCTGGGTAAAACCACAGCAGAATTCATTATGGGAACACTGTCTGGTTTGCTTCTGGTTCTTGAATCAGACACAAAGTAAGAGATTAGACAGTCTAAATATTTAGTATCATTATGCAGTAAATCTTCAGTCTCAGTTTTGATCGTAGGTAAAACTATATGGAATTTCAGGGCCAACAACGATATCCAATAATTCACAGCTCATGGTGACCGATGAGACAGAAAATTACATTTTAACTTCTAACCTTTACTATGGAGCTGTAATAATGAATTTAGAACTATTAGTTCTACTCAGTAGAACCAGTCTAACTGTATTACTGATCTTAAGCTGATTTAATCATATATATATGAAATACCGTAGTAGATTTCTTTATTCTTATTATATTATTTCTACAGTAAATAGTATTTATGATTATCATAATGAATCACTAAAACAGATCAAAATAATAGTTCACTCTTTTGGATTATATTACTCGCACAATTGCGGTAATATGTTTCTAACTTTTTCCTTCATTCATTCATTCTGGTTGCCAAAACTAAAGGGTGATTGATCACATGGCAGAGATGCTCACAAGTGTCTGAGCTAGAGTCCAAGTCAAGTCTCAAGTCTTTCAGCTAGCATCCAGGTCAAGTCTCAAGTCTCTTTATTATATAAGTCTCTGGTTATAATAAGTTTTGCATCACATACAGCGACCCATCCAACACTGCATAGCTATATAGGAATTCAAAGCATGTAATATGTTATAATGACTGCTTTATCTATTAGTATACAGTATCAGCTTTGATTTTGGTATATAATCAGTGTAAACAGGCTATTGCAACATGACAAAACACCAAAAATGCTTTACTTTTAAGTTAATCTGTATTTTGCCTTGTAGCATGAACAAACAGTACAGACCAAAAATTAAGAAAGACCAAATATGGTCAAACATAATATTGTAGCAATATGCAAAACACTATTCCAACAAACCAAATTATGTGAGATATATGAAGTGCCATCTGAAATTTTCTTTAGAATGATAATTTTTATCAAACTTTTTAAGTTCAATAATTTCACTTAAAGGGCAATGAAAATAACCTATTAATTGTCATTTAAGTGAAACTAATTAACTTAAATATACAAGCTTTATAAAAATTATCATTCTAGAAGAAAATGTTAGTTGGCACTTAGAGGCTTTTGCATCTGAACTCTTCATACTATCCACACAAATTAACACACTACACTTCCTTATGATAGAGAATCATTTAGGAATAAAGAGTAACTGTCTTTATGAATGGGAAATTGAATAATTTCACTAGA
The DNA here is from genome assembly GCA_032359435.1 of Enteromius unitaeniatus. NCBI lineage: Eukaryota > Metazoa > Chordata > Actinopteri > Cypriniformes > Cyprinidae > Enteromius > Enteromius unitaeniatus. The sequence continues at coordinate 574,333 of JAUMHI010000065.1, forward strand.
TTAGTTTTAAAAACGAGCAAGCTAGATGACGTAATACGTTCATTTGCATATTCATTACGTCAGTGCGCCATATTATCTTGCGTCTCTGTGGGCACATAATGTAATTTAATGCACCCAAATTTTTATATAACTGTTTTCACTGATATATTTAATGGTTTCTGTTGTCAGAAAAATGGAATAAATATGAAATAGTGACTGAAATGCACACCATTATTAGGCCTAGTAAACTACCTCTATTTTACAAGATGTTAATCTGGATTAAAATCCTGATTTATAATCGAGCCGCTGTCTACTGAAATTAAATACACATAAGATATAGACAATGCCTATGCTGTGATTTTGGCTATATTTGCATGTAAAATAGAGTTAAAAGCAACATAATATCTATTTTAACCGAAAGTCACTGTGTGTGCGAATCCCCATCACGGTCACATGGCAACAGTTCTGCTAAGGGACACTAGATTTGATTTTGCGTCAATATGCACTATGCATCAATCAGATACATTTACTACTGTTATGCTATTTAAAACTGATTTAAATCATGTTTCTAAGCATGCACATGTAAGCGACAGAAAGTGTGTTTTGTGTGAGAGTGAAGAGAATGCACCGCCGAGAGAAGAGATTTTTGTTTGCTCATTTTGATGAGCCCTTGCATGAAAATTTGCTCTGGATATTTTATAATTAAAATAATTTTGCCTCAAGCTAACTATTAACTATTTCAAAGAATGAAGATTATTGTGTTTTTCCACACATTCTTTGCATGCAGACAATGCCGCAAAAAGGTTTTATAAATATAACAATTAAAAACCAAAAGAAAATGTGACATGCGGGACAAGGGGTGAAAATACAGCGCGGTACAATGCAAAGCAGGACAGGTGGTCACCCCAGTTGCCACACCTGTGGACAGTATCATGCCATATGCGTGGTTTCCACTGCATGTGCATACTGCTACTTACAATAAAGATGTCATTTACATGTAGAGGAACGTACATTGTGATATCCACCCTGCAGCAGGTGGGAAGAGGAGAAGAATTGTTAAATTATTTTTATTTTATTTTTTGTTTTCTTTGCGCACAAAAAGTATAACTTAGCATGTTTTTGTGCCTTGACCATGGTAGTACCTGTGCTGTATATGGAGGGTAGGAAAGCCCACGGATTTAATCAAAAATGTCTTAATTTGACAAAATGTAATTAATGATGGAAGTTAAATTTTTGGGTGAACTTTCCCAAAACTTGTTACATTTTTCTCAAAAAGACTCATGGATGTATTAGTATTTAGTAGAAGCACCCTTTTGATCTGAGCAATATATATATTGTGTCAGTGTTTTTGTCAGTAAAAGGACACAAACACTGCTTTGGCCCACACATAAAACACACTCACAAAAACATTCCACTTTAGAATGGAATGCTTACATTTTGATAAGCCAACCATTGGCATCAAAACAAGTAAACATGCACACCACTGGGCAGTCTTCCCTTTCGGTTTGAAAATCATCAGAAACTGACTTAAAGAGACACTTCTAAATTTTGACATCTGTTATTTTACTTTATGGAGTTGTCAGGAGGACCACGTTCTTCTGGTGGTCAGTAAAATGAAGCAGCTTCTAAATCAGACACTAAAATAATATTAAAACAATACCAATTGACAGATATGAATTAACCAAAATTACAAGCAGAGAACTTCAACTGACCAGTGTTGCTCATCTGACACTTTCCTATCAACAGAATCCTAAAATAACTTTTTATTACAACCTTTCGCTAGCACAGCCAACATGAGGACAAAAAGGACTTCAACTCTGCCCTCTGCTGTCTAACAGTAGAATTAACCACATTTCCACAAGTATTAGATTCTGATGAGACTCTTATAAAGAAATAAACCTGAAAGACAAAAGGATAAGAAATGCATAGACAAGGGCTACACTATTATTTTTAACCAGGAATCTTACTCTTAATTAAAACCATTATGTAATAACTATAATTCATGCACACTAACAAAAATAAAAAAAACAAAACAAAAAAGTAAATAACACATCTCCTGCGCAAAACAGAGCAAGGAATGATTTTGCTCAAAAATGCACAAAGATTGAATTATTACAACATATTTTTTATGCAAAATACTGAAGGACTTGAAGAACTGAAGAAAACTGAAGAAAAACAAAGTCCTTTAAAGTGTTTAATATATAGTGTCAACATCCCTTTTTTCAATTAGATTATTTATTATTATTAGTAGTAGTAGTAGTAGTAGTATTATTGCCTGTAAAGATCAAAAGAAAGCATTACCACAGATCAAAGTGATAGGAACTACCACATTATGCAGGCTCTCATAACAAACACCGAATCCCTTCATTTAAACTGACATCACAAGGAGGGAGGGAGATTTTGGGTGCTGCTGGAGAAGCAAATTTGGTATAAATAGCAGAATCCACTACTGTGAACAGGACTTCCACGGACTGACTGGAAACTTACAAATATACAGATTGGCCGGTACAGCTGCCTGACCACCTCTGACTTCTGGAGCTCCAGCCTGCTGGTGGGTACAGCTGTTCTATAGCCCTCTGCTCCAGCTTAATGCTGCTGGGGAAGCATGTGGTACTGCCGGATTGGGTGGGAAATTATGATCTTTTTAGATGCTGCTTTGTATGTTTGTCAGTAAGCTCCTGGGCAACATTTATCTGGAATGCAATTTTAATGGGGAGGCTTTCTGGGTGATTAGACATAAATCTGAAGCTTTTTTCAGTAACTTGGTGTTTAAATTTATGCAGACATACTGAAATTGCACTCTTGTTTATAATGCCTATTTCAAGTTTTATGAGAAGGAGATGCTTGTCCATTCATTTATTTGTTTCTTATTCATTATTGTTCTCCTTTAATACAGGCTTAGCTTCCTACAATGGACCTCAGAGTAACAAGCATTCTTCTTCTCCTTGTGGTACTGGCTGAGGCGACCCCTGACAGATACTATCATGTGAAGAAACAGCCTTATCCTACAAAATCACACAGTGAGTTTACTTTTGGTGTATATACACACACACAACTCCTATATTTCATCACTGGAACACATTCATGTGGAACGCTTCAGAAAATTAATATAGGATTACAGTAGCAGGTGCAGCATTAATGTTTAACACACTACACTAAGGGAGCTTGGCTTGCCAAAAATACTTGCATACAGATATGCAAATAACTAAACGGATTGAAAAAATAGATTAGCCTCTTTGCCACAAGGGTACCTCAGTCACTCAGATAAGTTGTATGTACACAAGTCTGGATCCATCTACAGTCAACAAATATATCACACATCACTTTAGATATCCAACTCCTCTTTAATTGCCAATCTGCAATGCCTAGAATACATTGACTTTAAATAAAGTCCCCTGCAAAGACCATCAACTATAAATATTGTTAGTAAATTACTCTTTATTTTGGTACACAATCACAGCATATGCAATCTGCTACGTTAGAGAATCGTTAATCTCCAGAACAGATGTAACCAAATTATACAATAGGCATGCCCAAAATAAGCCATTGTGGTGTTAAATTATACCATTAGTTTCTGGACGAGCACACTCTTTCAAATTGAAAAAAAGGCATATCTTATGCCAAAATATACTTGTGCAGGTGGTTTTCTATTATGATGATCATCCAAATAGACGTATATATCACACATTGAAAAGTCAATGTTTACCCAAGTTCAATCAGATACTGACCATGATATCATTTTATGTTTAGGATGTCTCTTATCAATTCTTATACAAAAATGACTAATATAATCTCTTAAGATTTTTGAGATTATATATTTTGCTGCTTTCTTTTGTCAGGTTAATGACATTTTCTATCGACTAACTTGACCCCTGCCCTTAAAGACAACCCTCACAGAAACTGCAAAACAGTAGATATTTATTTAGTAACATGCTATGGCAAAAGCATAAGCCTTTTAAACTTGTAAGTGCAGCTTATTAGTCAGTGTCAACAGGTTTTTAATATATTAGAGAAAGTATTTTTAAAATGTGTAGACGTTTTGAACTTTACAAGTAGTCAAACCTATACACATGCACACACAAAAGTACATACATACATAAAATCTCTTTTAAATAAAATCAACTACTATATTTCTATATTCTAACATATTTCCTTTTTGTCTGCATATATGACTAAATCATCCAGTGAGATAAAAGAAATCTGAACAATTTCTTAAGAATATAATTTTGCTTTTTACATTTCTGAGATTTAAAAAGTCATCACCATATTATTAAGACAAAAGTGAATGTTATGGAAAGTCTTACAAGCAATTCAAGATTAAAGAAGTTATTTAAAAATTGATTAAAAAGTTTGCATCTAATTGTACTATATTTGTTTCTTACTTTTAGCTGTTGCTGGTGAACCTGGTATTCCAGGTACCCCAGGTGAACCTGGCCCCCCTGGCCCTCCTGGCCAAGCAGGAATTCCTGGAAAGAGTGGAATGGGACACCCCGGTCCTTCTGGTCCACCTGGACCACCAGGTCCAGCAGGTTACTCCTCACCTGGTAAACCTGGAAGCCCAGGCTCACCTGGAAAACCAGGTGCACCTGGAATTCCAGGAGAGAAAGGACATACAGGGCCTGTAGGACCTCAAGGTGCAAGAGGAGCACCAGGAACACCTGGAAGCCCTGGACCTGCTGGCATTTCTTCTGCTGGAAAGCCTGGACCACATGGTCTTCCAGGATCAATGGGCCCACGTGGAGAACCTGGCATAAAGGGTCATCCTGGAATTCCTGGACAGCCAGGCCTTAAAGGAGAACCTGGCCATGGTATTTCAGGAGCACCTGGTGGCCCAGGTCCAATGGGCGCTCAGGGGCCTCCTGGTCAGCCAGGTCAGCCTGGTATTGGAAAACCTGGACCGAGTGGATTTCCCGGAGAGCCTGGAAAGTCAGGAATGCCAGGTAGGGATGGGTCACCGGGTCCTATGGGCATTCCAGGCCCCAAGGGTCATACAGGGGCACCTGGAGTAGGAGCACCAGGAAAACCAGGCCAAAATGGTGCTCCAGGTTTGCCTGGGGGGATTGGACAAAAAGGTCCCCAAGGACCAGCAGGACAGCCAGGCGCCCCAGGTCTGCCAGGTACTGGCAAACCTGGATCAACTGGAATCCCAGGAGATCGGGGAGTGCCCGGAACGCCAGGTACAACAGGCCAAAAGGGAGAACCAGGACCAACGGGTTACACTGGTCAGACAGGTGCTATTGGTCCAATAGGTCCACCAGGTCCTCAGGGTGCTAGGGGATTCCAGGGAGAAGCAGGTCCACAGGGAGTTAAAGGTGACATTGGTCTGGTTGGCGCACCAGGCCCAAGGGGTGCAAAGGGTGAGCAAGGTGCACAAGGCTTCTCAGGAAAACCTGGTATTCCAGGTGCAGCAGGTCCACCAGGTCCAATGGGTCATCAGGGACATCAGGGTTCCAAGGGCGAACCAGGATTTACCGGTGCACCAGGTATAACAGGAAGCAAGGGGCCACCAGGAGAAAAGGGACATCCAGGACATCAAGGGCCACAAGGTGCAAGGGGTGAAAGTGGTATCCCTGGAGCACGAGGACTAACAGGCCCAGTAGGACCTGCTGGTCCATCAGGGCTTAAGGGTCATCCAGGAATTCCAGGTCCCCCTGGCCCAGCAGGGCTCACAGCCAAAGGAATTTCTGGTCCTCAGGGTCCTCCTGGTATCCCTGGTGCCAGAGGTCATGATGGTCTTCCAGGTCCACAGGGACCTCCTGGGCCTCCTGGACCCCCAGGTGATATGATGTATCACCATGAAAAAAGCATGCCAATTAAATCCCATGAGATGGTAATGCCTGTTAGTCACGAGCTGATGAAGGCACCAATGTCAGCATTCACAGCTCTTCTTACTACAGCGTATCCTAATGCTGGAACACCAATTGTATTCAACCAGATTGTTTACAATGGAGAGAACCACTATGATTCCAGCACCGGCATATTCACTTGTCAGGTTCCAGGACTTTACTACTTTTCTTTCCATATGCATGTCAATGGAGCAAATGCATTGGTAGCACTTTACAAAAACAGTAATCCAGTCCTGTTCTCTTATGATGAGTACAACAAAGGTTTCCTTGACCAAATGTCTGGCAGTGCTGTCCTAATGCTGAATTCCCATGACACAGTGTACATCCAGGTTCCAGATGACCAGTCCAATGGCATTTATGCTGATGATAACGTTCACTGTTCTTTCTCTGGCTTCTTGATTGCCTCAACGTGATAAACACACTTAAGAAAACCTCAATCTTTCTATTTCAAAAATGTTCTGCCTTTATACTCATTTTCTCTTTGCCCCAAGAGTCATGCAAAATGAAAAAGGACGACTAATTTAGAAAACATGTCTGTAGCTTGTTGATTTACATAAAACCTATTTGTATGGAATTATTTTGATAATCTCAATTATTTTGGAACACCAATAAAAATAATAAAGAAATTAGAGAATTGCTGCATTTGCCTAAAGCCTGAACTGACGGTTATGTATTAAAATGGTGCTATGTGTTTGCCTTTTTCCTGTGCTCACATTTTAACAAAAGGTTTAGTACGCTTAGAAGACACAGTCTGTTAGCACACAATGGTCTTTTTAAAAACTGAGCCAGGTTTTGAAATAAATGGATTCCGAAGTGAATAATAATAATTGTTTGTTCTGTTTTGTTTGTTCATTTAACTCTGTAATATCTCACAAGGTGTGCATTATAATAACCAACACAAATAAAGTTTTAGTGCCAGTGCTGCTGTTTGTTTATGACTATGATAAAAGGTTAATTCTTTTGAAAGGGAAGTCCTCAGTACAAAAACACCTTTATGTTTTCACACTGACTTTAAATTTAGTCTTACTAACAATAAACATTCAAAATCCTATGTAGATAGGTCAAATATTATGTTCTGTTTGAAATACACACATTGGATTTTTACAGACATTATATGAGGAATCAGAATTAAATTACTATTTAAATGCTGATCATAAAGAATGCCTAAGAGAGATATATGAGGGTTTTTTCTACATACCCCGAAATGCAGATGTGTTGTAGTTATGGTCAATGGCAGCAACAATGTCTTTCCAAAAGTCAGGTGTGATTTCAGCTCCTCGCTAGGGTTAGCAAAATGATAAATTAAAACATTAACAAATGACAATATACGTTGTGTTAGGAAAACATTCACTGTACGGCTAATTAACAAATGCTACTTCTGATCTACAATAGAAATATATTTTGAAAAGCACCGATTTAATATTTACCTTATTCAACATATCCACCACTCTGGCACAGAGCAGAGCACCAGGGAGGTCAAAATAGTTGTCATAAAAATAGTATTTTGCTGCAACAAATGAGTGCACTAAATCACATACTAAAGCAAGGACAGTTATTTGATAATATGAGGATAATACAAATATGAAACCCTAAAACAAAACCACATCACAAAAAATGAATCACAAGACTTAATAGACCTATGAATGTTATACTGACATTTGAATTTATGAATATGAATCTTTAAGAATGATCTTCAAGAACACATCCTTACCAGATCGTGTGTACGAGGTATTGAGGCTATTAAAATGCTTCCATTCTCTTTTTGGACCATAATGCTTAATTATGTCGTCAGTACTAAGGTTTTTAGTTCCATGAGTTGCTCTACAAATAAATATGTTTAAACAGATTAACAACTTATTATAACAGGATAAGAAAATATATGTATTTCTTTATGTCCAATTAATCGTTTTCCAGAAAAAGGAACTATAAAATTTACTGTTCAGTAATCATTCTCACACACAAGCCATGCTGAATTGGCTTACCGCAAGACAGTACCGTCCTCTGCCAACTTGACCAGGTTGCCCTCCTCAAGGTCCACCACAAGACCTTTAAAACTGCTCACATAACAACAAGCAACCATGTTTTTTTTTTAAAGAACGATTAACTGCATCTGTTTGTTTGGAGTATATATGGGCATGGGTAATGATGAACCCATGCAGGTCTTCTCAATTATTTTTACTAATAAAACTGTTACCAAAACTCACCAGAAATCCCAAGTAGCAGGTGTTAGATGAAGCAGATCTTTATCATAGCCCTTGTGTTCCACCAGATACCGTGCAAAACTCTCATAGATCAGCTGCACACAGACAGAAGATATACTGTAAATGTAAGTACTAAGTGATGTTAGTGACATGAAGATCTCAGGCCTAACCACAAACGAAGCTGATGCTAATTCAGTAAAGCTTTATATAGCTGTCCATAAACGACACGTCAGATGAAATCAACGCAAATAGTGTTTGCGTGAGCATCCCTCCTAGAATGACACCTCTCGCCTTCACTATGTGTTCTCACAAGGCCTGCCGAATAGATCGATCTCATAAATTAGCGGATCAGCTCTTCGGTTTCGCTTCAGGTCCAGTAATGTAACAAACCATGCATCTCTGATTTATCATAACCACTGTGCAATTGTTCGCGCAGCGTAAGCGTTTGAGGTCGGTTGTGTCATGATATGCAGGATGCCAGTGCGACTCACCCTGGAGGTCTCCTTCAAATTGTATCGACAGAGCGTGTGGTCCAAATCAAAGCCAATTACATCACACTCCGACAGCGAGAAGTATTCGCTCATTGTATAGCCTTTGAGAAGAATGGGAGACGTGAACTGTAAAGACTACAGGATCGTAATATCTTGCAGGGACAGCGATGACTTTAAGCTGTCGATGCAGCTCGTTCGCTCACTCGCTCGCTCGCTCTGTGGCGGGATTCTGCAATGTATTTTTCTCTTCTGCAACACGTGGGATAGCGGCGGAGACAACAATGTCACAAAAGACTACGAGCTGTGTTTCTACGGAGACGGTTACAGTAAAAGCGCAGTCATCCACGGAACGCGTTTCGGTGCCGGTTATGCTGTAACACTGCATACGAACAACGCGGATTTTTGTATCATACTTGCACGAACGTAAGAATATCTGAATATTCGCGCATTTCCGGGTGCTGTTACCGTAATAACGCGATCAAAACGGACTTGCACACATGTTACTTTTAATTATCGAACATTGTCATGCCTGGACGAAGCTGCAAAAGAAATCATTATTCTAATGAATAAAGTTTTCCAGTCATTGATTACAAAAGAAAAACTGTGTCTGTGTGTGCGTGTTCTTTATCTGATCTAAAATATAATTCGATTTTTTAGTTTTGTTTTATTTTGACTTTTTTTTTTTTAAACAAACAAGACCTATACATACTGTGGTTTTGCGTTAATGAATAAAAATAGGCCTAGTTTGTGAAGTAAAGCTATTTTTTCAACAAAGTAGGATTTAATCATTGTAAAATTATGTTAAGTTAAATGATATTTGTAACCATAAACTAATGATCCCTTAGCATTAGCCTGTATAATGTTCATTAATGATTTATTAATGACGTTTTAATCACTGTACATGAAATAAAGATCTGTTAAACATTCTCAAACTCAATTCCTGGAGGCCCACGGCTCTGCAGAGTTTTGCTCCAACCAGATCTGAATAACAACTGCTTGGATGTTTCTAGTGGTCCTGAAGACCTTGATGGAATTGAGTTTGCAAGCATTTCAATTGATGTTTAACTTAGTTCATTCATTTATTTTATTATCAGTTAACCATTATAAAATCTGTTAATGATTTATTAATAAAAATATATTTTATAAAGTGCTACCTTAACTACCTAAATTATGTACAATAATAACAATAATTATATTCTTTTTATCTCAGTTTTCAAAACACAGTTTGTTCTACTCAGTGGCCCTTAAAGCATCTACTACTGTTTAATAAGACATCTTTCATATGTATCAAGTATGTGTGGGAAAAGCAGTACTGAGGTTCAAGTTCAACTTCAGAATGTGTAAAGACAGGCCATGTGACAAAACTGAGATACTTGTGAAAGTATAGACTACTGCAAGACAGCAGTGTGCTGAATGGGTGCTGCAGAGAGAGTTCCATCAGAGGGCACTGGTGAGCCACAATGCAGCAAACAGCTACAAATTTGACAGTGATCACAAGTGACCAGGTGAAGACATGTTATAGAACTTGCATATCATTGCTGTGCTATTGATTGTGATTGCTACCATTGTCCTCATTTGTAAGTCGCTTTGGATAAAAGTGTCTGTTAATGACTAAAAGTAAAAAAAAGAAAAAGAAAAAAAAACTGTGCTGACCAAAGTCAGACAATCCTCACTCATCTTTACTGTTCCATGTCAACATCGTAGGACCATATAACTAATTTGCACAGTAAAAATGTTTGCATGTCCCATTGTTATATTTAATGCACCTCTAAAAACTTTTCATCTGTGCATTCTTTAAAATTTTTCTTTTATGTTCCACAGAAGAAAGTCAGTCCCACTGTAAAATGTAACAGAATGGTGAACCATCCCTTTACCATGAATTCAGAATTTTCTCTGTTTGGGTACAGAATCCAAAATGGATCCCAGAGTGGAATTCAGCATAAGTAATTATGCATTTGCCTTGGTTTGTTGTCTAATTTGATTGATTATATTGTTGTGTTTGACACATTTCATGTTAATGTCTGTGCATGACAATTAATTGAAAAATTAATTTGCAAGATAAATCTGAGCTGTTTCAACTGAAACTGAAACTGTATTGCACTGACTGACCTTAAAACAACACCAATGCCTTAGTTTTATCTTAAGATGCACACTAGTAATTCTAAGGCATGCTTATAAAAATTACTTAAATGTCCTAATTGAGCTATATTGCCTAATCCTGGTAATATGAAACTGGCCCTTTATCTGAAGAGTGACCATATTAATCTCATAATAATACTATTACATTTTTAATACAACATTTAACACATTTAATACATTTATTGCATTTTTGCATCAAGTGTGAATTTATGATCTAATATAAAGTCAATATCAATTAAAAAAAAAGCAGCCCATTCATATGTAATATAATAACAGTGATTTCTTGTAAAACAAACAAGCATTGCACTGAAAAACAATTAGATGAATATATATGATGTTCCACAAAGGAAACCAATATTCACCATAATGCTGACTTTAAACTAAACATTTTTTTTTGTATATAAGGACTTTGTATATTTTTGATATTCTTTTAACAATTATTTAACTTGATTTTGAAAAAATAATGAATGAAACTAAACAATAAAAAATGGCAGAAGTAGGGGGAAAGAATGAAAATTCTATTAAGAATTAATAGATATATTTATAGATATAATAGATATTGGGCCACACCCCAATACTGAAACAAATGTTAAGTTGTACAAGTTGGAGCAGGTGTACTGAAAAAGTCTGCTTTTGACATTTGATTCAATTCTATTATTTTTCGTGATTTCGTTTAGCTTCCTGGCTGGAATGTAAACTGAATGAATCATTGCGTAATGTGTGGCCAGCGTCCTAGCCTGAGGGCGTATTGAAGAAACAACCTGCCTCAGAATCCAGTATCTGTTCATGCAGGGCGAATTCTGTTACGAGCTCGTCATTTAAACATTTAGCGTTCTCAGGATTTTACTTAAAACTTAAGACAGCCTACGTTTTTTTTTCTGTTTTGACAGGTCCGAGAATCGGAGAACGATCTTGAATTTTGTCAGGGGAATGTGACCAGGAAATGCGAACAGATTTTTTGACCGCAAGCAATAAATCGCCTGCTTTATTGTCGACAGGACTGTGCTATCTCGTGTCACCGGTCCAAGGGTTTTCACAAGCTCACACAATGGACGACACGCTTCGTCTCGGGTTAATGCTAAATTTAAAGGAATAAAATAAACCCTATGGAACACTGAAATGCGACATACTACTTCAGTTTAACTTGATTACACATACAGGACTGGTGAAGAGCGACACAATGGAAGACTTCAGAGAGAGGTTTATACTGTGCTGTCAAAGTACTTTCCCGTGTTTCAGAGACCCGGCGAACAACAACCCATCTAGCACCGCGAAAGGCACAAATGGAGTGGTAACTGAAGACATTACAAAGCCGCCAAACAGGGTGTTACCTCCGACACCTGTGGAGAAACCCGGCTACGTTTACATTGCGCTGTACGACTACACGGCGCGCACGGAGCATGATTTGAGTTTTCAGGCAGGGGATAAACTGGAGCCACTCAGGAAAGAGGAAGACTGGTGGTACGCGAGAGGAATCACCGGGATTTCGGCGAACAGAGAGGGCTACATTCCTGCTAACTACGTCGCTCCAGTAGAAAGCCTCGATGCTGAACCGTAAGTTTGTGGCACAAACTAATCTGTAAGCAAGAAACCCCTAGAAAGTAATTGTATATGTAGGCTATAGCTTTTCAGTACAAATTATGGCAGGCTATGCAATTAATGTTTTATTTATTTATTTCATTTATTTCTTTTTTATAAAGAGGGGGATCATTAGTTAGGAAGGATTTGCCCATTTAGTTGTAGTCAGAATGATGAGCACTCCTAAGCATAATTATGGTTTTTAGCTACTTTTCAGAGTCCACGTTCTTCACGAAAATCACAGATAGTCAACATACAAGATTATAAGTTGTTTTTTATAAGTAGGCTTGCCACCAGTACAGCACTGACAACAGTCACTCCACGAAGTCAGAGAATTGTATAACCCATATTGTATAGCAATGTATTGTATTGCGCCCATGGAACCTAATTGTGAGCCTATGCATTCAACAAGAGGGATATTATGTAGATTCGTGGCAGCAGCTGGCAACAGATTCTGTTTCTGCATTGTCTGTTAAGGTAAGCTGGTTAATGTTCAGTGGTCAACCAGGAAGTACAGTGTTAGAATGTTGAGCTTGTTAATGATTTCAGGGCTTTGTGCACTGTAGATGTCATAAATCAATAAAAAGTGTATACTATAAAAATATGAAATAAATCATGCAAAAAAAGGATATTATATTAAATATGTAATGTCATGCGTGATAAAATCTCTATGCTTTGTATGTCTCTTTGGCATGCTTAATAGTTTCCGAGGAATGGACTTTGCTAGAGATAACTTTCCAGTTTTTCCAGGTCTGTCACCAACAGCATAATGATTCTGAGTGTGAATAATGTTGTAGCAATTAAACATACTTTGTAGTCAAATGTAGCCATTTGTAATTCATTGTATTGCTGATGTGTGATAGCATCATGTGTCAGCAGCAGGTCTTCAGCTGTAACTGTATGATATCTGTGTTGGAAGATTTAGACGTATATCATACTGGACACAAGGCGTCTAAATAAGCTTTGTGTATCTTATAACAATCATAAACACTGAGTTTGAGGTTAGTTTATTAAGTAAGTAAATAAAGTAATAAATAAATAATTGGATTGTCTTTATTTAAACATACTCTCAAAACAGTTGTTATCCAGACCTGGGCCATCGATTACCCTGGTGGTTTTTAAATGGTTTTGCTTCAGAAGTTCAAAACCCATGATAATATACTGCTTTAATATTGTTTTCTCATTATTTTTAAATGACCCATAGTTTTGTATTTTATTAATTTGTTGTATGTTGTTAATATTTTATTAGTTTTTCTTTGTTAAAATTCAGTGTGATTGATTTTGAGATGACGTAACACTGTGATACTCTTCCACTGCAGATGGTATTTTCCGGAAACAAAGCGCTTGGAGGCAGAGAAGATGTTGACGTCTCAAGAGAACAGTAATGGAGCTTTTCTAATCAGGAACTGTGAAAGCCAGGCAGGGGAGCTCTCACTCTCAGGTACATCTGACGTCAAATAAATAAATGAATACATTAAAGTCTATGAAAGGTCTATTGCTCTCAGATCAGTTTGTGAAAGTTTGACATCCTTTGGCTTACGTCACAAGTAGTGACTTGAAGGATTGGTGTCTTTACTATGTAGTGCAAGTATACACAACATATTTTTGTGTTTCTCAGGACTCAAACCTGCAGAACTTGTTGCCTATGGTCACATGATCTGTTACGTCCCACAGCATGTATCAGCATATCTTTGCTGTAGATTTTAACAAGTAAAAAGTCTTCCATGATTTAAAGACAAGAGCTAAAGCATAAATGTTTTATGGCTATGTCTATGGAATGTTTATTATTATTTTCAGCTCATAATCAAAATGAGTGTTTTTTTAATCAATGCTGAAATGCGGATGTGACGTTAAATTTAACTGTCATCAAAAGCAAAGTGAAGTTAAAGAATTTACTGTTACTAAGACCAGTGTATCTGCTTCCTGAATACTAACAAAAAAGATAAATATATGTTTCCTCATTCAAGAGTCTTAGAGTCATGACTGACATTTGAAGATTATGAGGTCTAAACTCTTGAGGAGGACTGTGTCCAGGGTTCCTGGTTACAGTGACAGCAAATATCGTCAGCAAGCATGTGACTGAGAGTAGCTGATTACTCACCAGCTCGTTATCATTAAAGCAGGGGTGGCCAACTCCAACCCTTATAAAAACTCACCTGCCCGTGGTTTCCTAGTAACCTTTCAGACCTTGAATAGCTTGTTTGATTATGGTTAAAGCAAAACTCTGCAGGGCTCTCCAGAAAGATTGTTCGCCACCCCTGGACTCGACTGTGACCTAAGCTTTCAGTGACACTCCCTTTTCACAGATTAGGTACTATGTAAAAAACACACTCAGACTAATTCCTCAGTCCAGCAATAAAATATTGCCACTATTTTTCAATATTTGGCCTATGTGGTTATAGTTCAAGTACAAAAGTGCTGAACACTTACGTTTCCACTGTTAGGAGTTTGTGACTGTATATTGACAATCATTTCTCAAAATTTTCTTTTTTTTGTCAATAATGATAATGAAACAATATTTTGTTGAGCTGGTACCTTAATTGGATTAGGCCTGTTGTGGACACCCTGACCCTAAAGCTTTTCATATTCTTCATATTCCGAATCTGTGCAATGGTTTGTTTACAGCTGTGACAAAAATTACTGTTTTCATTAACTTTCATTTCACTAAATTGATTTCCAGGGGCATTTTTACATTATATGTCATTTATTTCTTACATTGCACAAAATTAATAGGCAAAAACGATTTAAATATGAAGCTAAAACTAGTGAGAAAACTCGTGAATCAATCAAGCAGTCATCATTATTTATATAGTGCTTTTGACAATACATATTTTGTCTAAGCACTGAATGTATCAAACTGGAGAATAGAGTGTCAGTAATATATAATAACAAGGTTAAACACTCAATTTTCAGTTAAATGCATTTCATTATTGAATGCAGAGATGTCATTGTCTAAATCAGCTCAGTTTAAATAGGATCTTTTTAATCAAATTGCTTGAAATTAAGTGTCCCCAACTAAGCAAGCCAGAGGTGATAGTGGCAAGGAACCAAAACTCTATCTGTAACAAAATGGAAAAAAAAATCTTAGGAGAAACCAGGCTAAGTTGGGTGGCCAGTTCTCCTCTGGCCAGGCGAAACCAGCACTTAATTTCCAGTTCCCTTTCAAATGGAACCATGTCAGATTGTACAAAAGACAGATTGTTCCAGAGTTTGGGTGCTAAATAGGAGTAGGATCTGCCCCCCACAGTCAATTGTGATATTTTAGGTATTATCAGAAGGCCAAAGTTTTGAGAAAGCAGTGGACGTGCTTTAATATGATAACAGCTAAGGGGCTAAGCCATGCAGGGCTTTATAAGTAATAAGTAATTAAAAAAACTATACAGTGTTTGATAGGGAGCCAGGGCAGTGTTGACAGAACCGAGCTAATATGGTCATAGGTCCTGGTTCTAGTAAGGACTCTAGCTGCTCCATTTTGGACCAGCTGTAGTTTGTTTAACAAGCGCACAATAAAACATTACAGCCTCAAGTCTAACCTCAAGGTCATAAACACATGGATTGACATTTCTTCATTTGACTTTAAGAGAATAGGTCGCATATTTGATTTGTTTTTGAAATGGAAAAACACAGTTTTACAGATGTTAGAAACATGACTTTCAAATAAAAGATTGCAATCAAACAGTACACCTAGGTTCCTAATTGATTAAGAAGAATGAACTGAGCAAGTGTTAGTGCTCTAGATATTTACACAAATATCTTTGTGTTTTTAAGTATGATAACAAACACCTGTTTTTTCTGAATTTAGCGGTAAGAAATTACTTGTCATGCAGTTTTTTAAATACTGACTATGCATTCCAATAGTTTCCAATTTGGTGTGTTTCACCTTGATGCAAAGAAATAAAGAGCTAAGTATCATATGGATAACAGTGAAAGCTAACACCATGTCTCCTGATAATATCTCCCAAGGGTAACATGTAAAGTGTGAAAAATAACGGCCCTAGTACTGAGCCTTGAAGTACTCCATTGCAGTTGTGATCAATATAATACCTTCTTAATTACTGCTACAAACTGATAGCAGTCAGATAAGTACGATTTGAACCATGCTAAGGCACTTTCACTAATGCCAACAAGGTTTTCTAATCTATTCAAGAGAATGTTGTGGTCGATAGTGCCAAATGCAGTGCTAAGAGAGGGTCCTTGATGTGCTGTCTGTCTGTATTGCAGTGCTGGACAACGGAAAAGTGAAGCATTATAAGATCAAAAGGCAGGATAATGGTGGCTACTTCGTGTCAAGGATTCGTAGTTTTTTCACATTGAAAGAACTAGTGGAACACTATTCCAGGATTGAGGATGGCCTCTGTGTTCGTTTGGCAGAACCCTGCAAAAAAGTGTGTAACATTTACTATTAAATCAATCATTTTTCTGAATTAAAAAAAAAATTCAGAATTTTTCAGAATTCAGAAAAAATTAAGTTTAATTACACAACAATAATTATCTGACACACTGTATTTTGTACAATACTTAAATAAATAAGATGTTCTTGATTTCTTGAATTGATTGTTTAAAATAGCATTCCACAGAATTGTACAGGTTATTATCAATTATTCAATTCAATGCATATTTCCTTGCTTTTTGTGTGTGTGTGTGTGGTATTTAGACAATGGCTCCAGAAACACATGGCCTATCTTACAACACTGTGGATCACTGGGAGATCTCACGTTCCTCTTTAAAACTCTTGAAGAAGTTAGGAGCAGGGCAGTTTGGCGAGGTCTATGAAGGTATATGGAATGATAGCACAGCTGTCGCTGTCAAAACGCTAAAACCAGGTAAACACACTCAGACAGATACATATATACAGTTTCAAACATATAAAAAATGCTGGGTTGAATACAACCCAGCGCTGGGTAAAACATGGACAAACCCAGCAAATGGGTTGTTTTGACCCAGTGGTTGGGTTTCTGCTCAGAAAGCTGGGTTATATATTAAACATTTAACCCAGCTGTTGGTTGAACAACCCAATTGCTGGGTTTGCCCATATATTTAACCCAGCATTTTTTAGAGTGTACATGCACATGGCATGCTATACTGGAAGTCTGTTGTATGTTTGATAGGAACTATGGATCCAAAAGACTTTCTGCGAGAAGCTCAGATCATGAAAAAACTTCGTCACCCCAAACTGATTCAGCTCTATGCTGTCTGCACTACAGAAGAGCCTATCTACATCATCACAGAGCTCATGAGCCACGGGAGCCTTCTAGAGTATCTGCAAAGTAAGACATACCCGCACAAGTCTCAAACATTATTATGTCAGTTATTTCCTTTGGTATTATAATCACGATTGTTCGTTTTTGTTGAACAGAATTTACATTAAAATATTTTTTTTGTTTGGGGCAATTGTATACCATATTCTTGTACAGTACACATCCAAACAAGCAACATAAGAAAGCGATATAACTGGAGCAGATCAAAAGGAACGGTTGAAATTAAATGTTTACGTAAAAAGTTAATGTCAACAGCTGTGATATTGATTACATGGGAGAATTGTTAATTTTTATTGAAGGGTATTAAATTTAATGATAATTTATTATTACCATCATAAAAATAACAAGCAACTGCAAACTGTTTGTTAGAACAGGTGTTTTTTTTCCCTTTTTTTATACTGCCAGTGGTCAAACAATAACTTTCAAAACCTAAACAACACAGTAATTTCTGTGTGTAGGTGGCTGGGACCCTCAAACAACATTTTGGTAGGACCACAAAGGCTTTTCTGGGAAATCAGCTTCTAAATAGCTTAACTACCTGTGATAAAATTACTATAAAGTATTATTTTTACTGTATAAGGGGTCATTTCAGGATAAGGACAAAGAGAGATAGAGAGAGCCTTGTTTACAAAGGGTGTGCTTCCTTATTGCCACATTTTAAAAGCCAGTCATAAATGCACTTGGTAGCAGGTATCAAGCAGTTGTGGTCAGTACAGTAAAGATTAATATACAATATAGTGCACGCTGCAAAACAAAATAAGAGAGATTATAAAAATGCATTTGCTTCTGGAAAGCTGCAACAACAACAAAATTAATTATGATCTTTAATTTAAATAAGAAACCTTTGCATTCATGTAAAAACACAGAGGCAAGGGAAATGTCTGGAATCCGGTCATTACGGTAAATTGGTTAAAATTTCTTTAATTAGCATATTTTGGGTTAAAAATGCCCTCTTGTGGGTTTAAAAGTTTCCAGTTCTGGAGGGAGCTCTGCTGGCAGATGAGGACATTCCACCCAACCCTATCAATCTTTCACCCAAAGATTAATGGGCAAAAAGAGCAGGCCAATCATGATCTTGAAAGCCTGCTTTAGCTGCCTCATTTCCCAGGAACCATAGATGATAGATAATCAGGGCCAGTTTTTTGCAAGATCTCATTCCCCCACAGCATCCTTCATCACTTCTAAAGATATAGCATTTCATTGTGTACATATTTGTAGGTTATTTGAGGTTAGCTTATTCTAAACCTGTAACAAAACACCTGACATGTTAATTATATGTATTCCCTATATTCTCTCTCATACAGAAAACAGAGGTGCTTCTCTCCAAATTTCTGATCAGATAGAAATGGGATCCCAAGTGGCATCTGGCATGGCATATCTTGAGTTGCAGAACTACATTCACAGAGATCTTGCAGCACGAAATGTTCTGGTGGCAGATAACAATGTGTGTAAGGTGGCCGACTTTGGCTTGGCACGAGTATTTCAGGTAAGAAATATTCTGAGATTTATAAAAAGGCCTGACATCCTATGGAGCAGTGGTTCTTAAATGGGTCACTATCCAAAAATGATTCAAAGATCACATTAGTGGCACTGACAGTAAATGCAAATGGTAAACTAATCACAACATAGTAAAACAAATAATCTTACCAATAGCAAATGTTGTGTGTATTCGGTCAGTCTTTTTAATATTTAGCCCATTGTTTATTCTAAAATCTCTGGTTCTATTTAATTCATTGTACATTTATAAATACTTTATTATCTTATGTAATTCAACTTAAAAACATAGAACCAGATGAGAAGCACTGCTATATTGTATGCACTAACCTTGGGTAACAAAATACGAAAAATGTACTTTTTAACTGCATGATTTTTTTTAGATGGAAAATGATAATGTTTATGAGGCCAAAGAAGGAACCAAGTTTCCAGTGAAATGGACTGCTCCTGAGGCAATCCACGAGAACAAATTCACCATTAAATCTGATGTCTGGTCTTTTGGGATCCTACTTTATGAAATTGTGACATTTGGACAGATGCCTTACCCAAGTACGTTTTTCATATATCCTTTTGTTTATTATATATAATAATATAAAATATATAAAGTAAAAGATTTTTATATAAAAGATACTAATAATTTATCTGGGCCTAGAAAAAAAACTTATTGTACAAAAATAAAATGTATTGATGTCAGTGTGAAAGATGGCCCTTCCTTAATGAACTGCATTTAATATTCTATTTTTTTTTTTCACAAGTTGATAACCACTGCTATATGCTAGTCAAAGCATTAAATTATTTCAATGTTGCTTTTCACTTTTTCTCCAGCCATGACAAACTTTCAGGTGGTACAACAGTTGCCCAAAGGCTACAGAATGCCATGCCCTCTTAACTGCCCAAAATATTTGTATGACATTATGTCCGAATGCTGGAAAAACTCCCCTGCAGACAGACCCACCTTTGAAACTCTGCAGTGGAAACTCGAGGACTTCTTTGATATGGATATCAGCTCTTACGATGACGCAAACCGCTACTAAAAGACACAGCCGCAAATTTTATGTAACTGCAAATGAGCCAAGTCTATGGTAGATGAGCAAGCCTGTGATGCTATTTTAGTATGGAATAAACCAGATGCCTGTATGTATTCATAATGTACACATAGAAAATGCTCAATGCAGTGTGTAGTTATTTGGATGTTAAAATGCATTCTCCTCCCATACCTGGTTAACGTGTGGCGACAACTGGTAATCTGTTTCCTGGAGAGCGCTTTTAACACTGTCGTCCAGTGACAAACTGAAAAATGGATGGAATTGGAAACCAATTTGCACAGTCATAATTTATGCAGTTCTGCTGATACTACTGATGCTGATTTTGCACAGGCCACAACGCAATTCAGCTTTGGATCAAAAATATATTCTGAGTGTTCTGGATTATTTCCTTTTTGAATTCTTCTATTCATTCTTTTAGAGGCATACCTCAATCTGTATTTGCTGCCGTGTGCACACTGTTTGCCATCATAATAATGAGGATTTAGTGACACTTTTTTGCACTCATGCTGGTGCCGTGAAGCCGAAACTATTGAGCCTGCGTGACAAACATATCTGGACACAGGTAGCAGTGTAGCCGGGTTAACCTGTTTTATGTTAAATGAGTCACTGCCAGTCAGACTAGTAGCATTACTTGTAAGAGAGGAATGCTCAGAATCCACTACATACATTTGCTCTTAGCATTAAGCAAAAAACACACTTTTCCCCAGTTTCACAGACAAGACTTAAGCTAGTCCCAGACTAAATTGCATGTTTGAACTGCCTCAGATGAAAATATCTTGCTCTGACATCTCTTAAAACATTTTTCTGTGTTAAGATGCACACCTATAATATTTTCTTATAAGGCATTTTTTGTTGCTTAATTATCTTAATTTAACTAATGCCTGGTCCTGGCTTAAGCTAAACCCCGTTTGTGAAACCGGACCATAGAGACTATATTCATAACCAAACCTGTAAAAACTGTAATGATTAGCTATTGTACAGTCATAGTGATTTTTAAATAATTTTTAGATTTAAAAAAAGCTTTGAGGTTAATTTAGAAACTGTGATTCTTCTTTTCACTCTCTTGTAAAAAGATAAAAATATACACTGCCATTTAGTCAGTAAAATGTACACATATCTGCTTCTTTTTTTTAGAGAATAAAATGGTAAAATATAAATTGTAAAAGGGAATGTATAATAAGCAGATAATAAGCCAAAAACCAAATCAGCATTTTAGAATTATCTTTGAAGGATCATGTGACTATATTAAATATATATATATATATATATATATATATGTTAAAATAGAATTTTTTTAAAAAATACTACAATTCTACTGTTTTTAAAATGAATAAATAAAAAAGGTGGGTCGTATTCCATGGTGTGCATAACAGATTTTTTTTTTTTTAATTACAGACCCCAAACTTTGAGTTTAGTGTGTAAAAATGTACTGTATGTAAAATACTTCTTACTCTGTATTTGCATAATTGCTGGTTGAAATATATATTTTAATATATTTTTTGTAATTCAGAGTCAAAATTAATAATGAATTTGCACATATTGTTCACTCAACAGTGAAATAAATTTGAATGCTCAACAATAATAATGGTTTATGAAATATGTTTCCACATGGGGGTGCTAAAAACCTGAGATTTTCAGTCGAGTGTCAAATCAAGATTTGTTTACAGCCACTGTCAGGTGACTGATCCACTGTACCAAGGTTTAATGCTAGTCCAAGCCTAAAATGCATGTTTTAGCTACATTTCAGTGCCATTGTTTTGCACACCCGTAATGTTTATTTTTAAGGCATTTTTATAAAAGCACTCATGTCCTTGAAACTTTCCTTTAGGCCTTTTCCTAAACCAACATACTGTCACCCGTCTTTTTTATGAACAAGCATGTCTTGATGATGTAATACTTATAGTATAGTATAGTATAGTAATAATATAGATATATATTTATTAGGTTAAAAAACAACTAAAGAATACAGATAGCTAACAACAAACATAATAACATAATAAAAAAGATGATTTTCAAAATGCAAAAAAACTCCAAACATACAAAAACAGTTACAGTATCTGTGTTTGCAAACAAACACTTAATTTGTCTTCTGGAAACATTAAAAATCTTCTGTTACTTCCAGCAGTACTATATTTACTGGAGTTTTCTGAAGAACAGTGCTCAGTTAAACTGTTCAGAACAAACAAGGGACTCATGAACAACCATCACAAAATAAAAAACAGTCATAGATTATCCAGTTAACTACACACAGTATTAAGAACCAAGGATTCCCAAACTTTTGAGGGGGGTATTTTAATCATTTTTCCTTTTTTGGGGGGGGGCTTGTGGACTACATGTAAGCATCTTTTGTGTAAACATCTTACTCAGGACATACTAAACAAAAAATAACAGGGATTTTATAATCTCTGTATAATCTCTCTTATTTTGTTAACATTTTTCACATTTTGACAGATTCTGCAAGGGGTGCCCAAACTTAACACATGAAACTGTAAATGAAAAATTGCTAAGGTCAATATTATTAGCCCCGTTTAGATATTATTAGTTTGATTAGCTTTAGAATAAACCACTGTTGTCCAATGACTTGCCAATTTAACCTAATTTGGCTGATTAACCTGATTAACCTAGTTAAGCATTTAAATTGCACTTTTGGCTGAGGATTAGTATCTTGCAAAACAACTAGTAAAATAAAATATGCTGTCATTATGGCAAAGACAAAATAAATGGAAGTGAAAGACTTAAAAAAAAACTTTGGAAAGAAAACTAGTGAGAGAGGTTTCTAAAGACAGACAGTCTGCAAGAAACTTGGTTTGGGTCGACATTTCGTCTTCCAGCACGATAACGACCAAAAGTATACCTCACTTCTGGTGAAGAAATACCTCCAAATGAGAAAAGTAAGTGTACTTGACTGGCCTGCAAATAGCCCAGACTGGAATCCAATACAGAATCTTTGAGGCACACTAAAGTCCAGAGTTTGTGCCAGAAGACCAACAAATCTGGAGGAGTTTGAGAGATTTGCTAAGGAAAAATGTTCTGTCATTCCTCAGGAGACATGCTTGAAACTTGTTGAGAACTACAGCGAATGACTAAAGGCTGTTATCAAGCAAAATGGATACACTATTGACTGTTAACATCAGAGGGCTAATATTTTTGACCAGTAGACTTTTTTAAATTCTTGGTTATGCATTTATTTCTATTTGTATTACAAACACTATAATCTTCCTGAATAAACTATGTTTAAAAATGCTGTGTTTATAAAATCGTCTTTCTGTTAAACATCACTTGATAAATATTAGAAATAAATGTAAAATTTCACAGGGGCGCTAATAATTTTGTTTTCAACTGTAAATATCTCAGTCAACATGTTAGGTCATGCACTGATCACAGCAACATCACACCATTCTAATAGTTTAATCCTCCTAATATGTGAGCTCATTGTGATATCAAAATGCAGGTTGAGAAGAGACAGACATCTACAAAAGTACTTATTAACAATCAACAGAGATTTACATAATGATCTTTTTGGTTTTGTTTAACCTTACCAGTATAATGTGTCGTGTTCAGTTAGGCTCTTGATCCTTGACTTTTTAACATATTTTTGGGGATGCTGTAACTCTGTAAGTAAAGCATATTTGTCATTGCAAGGAAAACAAAAAAAAACTGCAAAAAAAAGGACTGCAAAGTGATGGCGGTTTGTTATTGACGGTAACAATGTTATCAGCCAGATTCAGTACACAGTCGTTGAAAGGTTTTATTTATACATATTAAAATATTTATTTTTAAAGTTTCTGTAATAGCTCTGTGATTGTACAGTGAAGGATCAAACAACGTAATAATTTTAGATTTTTTAAAAGCAAGAAAAATTACATGTTGAACTGCGATTTAAACACAAAGACATCAAGAGTCAGTGTATAAATCTCAACAATGGTCACAATCAAAAGCTTCATGCTGCAATACATGCTGGGTACCTAGTATCTGCAGTCAGTGCACTTTGACCTCACATTAATATGAGCACACACTGAGGGCACTGTGAGGTTTTAGCTCACATTTTAAACACATCACAAGTATCCTGAGAGCCCATCACTGTGAGATCAAAATGTTGACTGGAGATATGTGATGTGAGATGTGATGGTCTGCTGCTACATTAATGTTACCTACATCAGGCCAGGGATGCCAGAATACATAAGTTGAATAGACAACAACTTGTTGGAACAACTACTACTTCTTTTGGTAATACAACACATTCAGTCAAAGGCTCCTTGTTTCATGTTTGCCAGCCAACGTGGCTGATATACCCTTCTCAGTTAACATTAGGTACCTTGCTTGATCCTTATCTGATCCTAAATGCTAAATGCTTATTGTTTGTTTTCACCCCTGATCCCCAGCTATACCTCGTCAACACACCCCTTCCCTCAAGTATAAATTCAGGACACTTTCTCTCAGTTGTTTGTGAAGTCTTGTGCTGTGTCCGAAATCGCATACTGCTTAAGTAGTTACTACTTTTAAAATCGAACGTACTACCTGATCGTTAAAAAGTAAGTTCTATATAGTATGAATGGGGGTAGTATGAATGGAACTTACTACACTTACGACTTACTACATCCGCCATATTGATGTTGTCACGTGTCACGCGTCGTCACAACAGCGCGACAATTTAAACTTTCAATAAGTCATCAGTTTATTTAGATTGTGTTAGACAAGTGTAATTTAATCACAAAAAACAATGTTTTTTTTCCTGAGGTAAGTACACTTGAAATGAGCCACGCCTCAACTTTCCACTATTTTTTGAATATGACGCGTCCTCTCTCTGAGCCATATGGGATAGGAAAGCATCCATGGTATGCCTACTATATTCGGACATACTACTCGCCTCGCATACTGTTTTTCGCATACTATATAGTAGGGAAGTAAGCGATTTCGGATGAAGCATTGGTTTCCCCCCTGTGAGTCAGTTCTAACCCAGTGGGCAATTGATGTCAAAAAGACATCAAATTGACATAAAAAAGCTAGGTCAAAAAACAGGTCAAAAATGAAAGTTAAATTGATGTCAAAATTGTGACATCAAATTGATATCAAACATTGATGTCAAATTTCAGGTTAAAAAATGCAAATCAAATTGACGTCAAATCCCAAATCAGTCCTTGATGTCAAAAAACAGGTTGAAAATGAAAGTTAAATTGACATCAAAAACATGATGTTTCATGATGTTCGCGGTCCGCTTGAAGAATGCGTGCGTGCGCGCTTCTCAGCTGGGCATGGAGCGGAGGACACGGAGCTTAGAATTAGAATATTTATTCGAACACGGAACAGGGAACAAAAGCTGACGAGGCAGTGAAAACGCAACAAAACATAAGCTCACACAAAACATCTGACTTCAACACTGGACAACAAGGAACTGAAAACATGGGCTTTAAATAATGGAAACTAAATGACGGGGGTGGGGACAGCTGAGGACACACAGGTGGAATGAATGAACTAATCAAGACATGACAACCGGAACAACCAAATAAGGGCATGGACTAAACCAACAAAGTACAGAGACAGGGGGGAAAAAAAGGGGCAGACCAAACAAGAACAGTACACAGACAGACACGGAACGTTACAGTACCCCCCCCCTCCGGAAAGGCGCACCTGCGCCGTTGGCAACATCAAAACAACAAACACAAGAAGGCAGGCAAAGGGAGTACAGATATATACAACTCCTGCCTCAGGGCGAGACAGGAGCCAACACAGACCATTGCCACACGGAAGTCTCTGGGGCCCTGGGTCAGGGGCCTTAGCAGGCCACAGCAACACGGGAGTCTCTGGAGGCCCTTGGTCAGGGGCCTTAGCAGGCCACAGCAATACGGGAGTCTCTGAAGGCCCTGGGTCAGGGGCCTTAGCAGGCCACAGCAACACGGGAGTCTCTGGAGGCCCTGGGTTAGGGGCCTTAGCAGGCCACAGCAACACGGGAGTCTCTGGAGCAGGAGCCTTCGGTGTCCAGCTCCCGGCGCCCTTCCCGCCCACCCCTTCCAGGGTCTTAGCTCTACTGCCCCCCCCAAAAAAAATTCTTGGGGAGGACTCAAGTGGGAGGATGAGGTGGGTCCGTTGACGGGTACTCTGGAGGGCGCACGGGGTGCGCAGCCGACTCTGGAGGGCGCACGGGACATGGCGCAGGTCCTCCTCCACCATTAGCGCTGGTGGGTCGGGCCATGATGGCAGGTCCTCCTCCACCATTAGCGCAGGTGGGTCGGGCCATGGCGGCGGGTCCTCCTCCACCAATAGCTCTGGTGGGTCGGGCCATGGCGGCAGATCCGGCTCAGGCGCAGGCAGGGTAGGCGCTCCAGAGGGTAATGGAGGTGGACCGGAGTCCACGAAGATGTGCGCATTCTCATACGGCGAAATGCTCGTAACAGGCGGCTCCGGCACGCGGGGTGACATCGCCAGACGTGCGCGCACAGTGACGTGGCATAAGCAGACCGCCGATCTCCAGGGTAATCCCATCACATCGGGCAGCTCGACCCATGTCAGTCTTTGTGCGGCACTTATAAAAGCCGCCACGAGTCTCCGAGACCCGACCGATCAGCCAACCGTAAAAAGTCCCGGACAAAGTCCTCGAACAGTGGGTCTCGGAGCAACAACACAGACAGCTCGACCGTGAATGCCATCTTCTCTTGGGTCCAGTGTTCTGTCATGTTCGTGGTCCGATTGATGAATGCGTGTGTGCGCGCTTCTCAGCTGGGCATGGAGCGGAGGACACGGAGCTTAGAATTAGAATATTTATTCGAACACGGAACAGGGAACAAAAGCTGACGAGGCAGTGAAAACGCAACAAAACATAAGCTCACACAAAACATCTGACTTCAACACTGGACAACAAGGAACTGAAAACATGGGCTTTAAATAATGGAAACTAAATGACGGGGGTGGGGACAGCTGAGGACACACAGGTGGAATGAATGAACTAATCAAGACATGACAACCGGAACAACCAAATAAGGGCATGGACTAAACCAACAAAGTACAGAGACAGGGGGGGAAAAAAGGGGCAGACCAAACAAGAACAGTACACAGACAGACACGGAACGTTACAATATTGAGTAATAGTACACACATTATTTTTATTGCAACATTCATACCATTAACGCTTTATCACGTAAATTAGGCAATTTCACTTTTTCTTAAATTAGTACTGCACATTTAATTTTAAATGTACACCCTTTCTTGAGAATCACAATCAACAACAAAGCATGTCAACTCCTATTTTATTATACTCTATTCAGGTTAAACGCATTAAAATGTAAAACATAATACACTGCATTCAAAAACTCACCACACAGACATCATTCAACTAGAATTTTTAGAATTAACAGTGTACCTATTGAGACATGTTACTTAAAGCTGAATTTAGGCCCAATCCCAATTCTACCCCTTACCCCTACCCCTCCATTTGGCATGTTCACGTGTAGGGGTAGGGGTGTCTCAATTCTCTTTTGGTTGGAAGGGTAGTGGGAAGGGCTAGATAGCCCTCCAAACTAAGATTTTTCGGGACCTCACTTCAAACGAAGGGCTAAAAGAAATTTCCAACATGGCTGCACACTCGAGCAAGCAGACCCATAAATGTAAGTAATGTTTGCCATTAATAAGAATTTTTATGACAATTTTTCATTATATATTACCATCAATCTTGTGTTTGTGTTTACGGTGATGTTCTGTAAAGAAACGTTTGCAAAAAAATTGCTTTTTGGGCTAGTGGATAGCACTGATTGCACAATATTAGGAAATATATTTTTATGTCATATACCCGGTGACTTGACTGCATGTGGTAACGCATTGTTTGATTTTGCTTACGGCCATATGTGTACATGTAAATTAACTTTGCTTACATCGGCGCATGTCCTCTGACGTAACATTAGGAGCTAGTGACAATGGATGATGATGTATACCAGTGTAGTATTGGTGTCCCATTACTTAGGAGAAATTTTTAACTCTTCCTTTCCACTTCATTTCAAGGGGCGAGGGGTAGGCAAAGGGGTAGAAAATAGAATTGGGATTGGGCCTTACTGTTTTTGTTGAAGTCTGCTGATGGCATTCTGTTGTTCCTGCTTCAAGAGTAACCACTCCATCTCACTAAATCAGTTGAATTGGCTTCTTCTCGTTATCCCCATCATTCACGTGAATCGCGCAAGTTGAAAAATCAGAACTTTGGCGAAAATTCAAGCTGCATTAACCAATCAGGAGCTTGCTCTAGTAGTGACGTGATTACTACATAGCAAGCTGAGGAAGAATTCCGAAACAATGAAGGACAAAATCATTGTCGCTGTAACAGGAATAAAAAAGAAATAAATAATAATTCATTAAACCAAAGTTTGTCTATTAGATATACCCAAAACAAAATTTCCCTAATGTTTAACCACTAAAGACATCAGAGGGCAGCGGCAAGTGTCAGAATTAATAGCCACGGTGAGGCTGCCATTGGCAGATACGTGAGCACTGAGCACCCGGTGTTTGCCTGGAGTTCACAGCTCCAAAATCGGCGACACAAACTTTTAAATAGGCGCTCTTTTAATAAACCGCAGATTCGTGTTTTAAACGACTACATTCTGGCCTGAAATACTCTTAAAACTGCATTTCATGGCACAATAACAACAATATTTTGAAAATGTAGCTGTTTTCCCCTCCATCAATGCACAAGACTGTAGCTGCCTGGCAGAAGCCCCTCTGACACGAATTTGCATCTGTTGTTAAGTTAATTTTTACCTGCGAATGAAGCGAGTAAATTTAAAATGTTCAAGTGTCCAACTACGTGCGAATAACGCGTCTGGTGTGAAAGTATGGTCACAGTTACAACCGGTGCAGTAATATCTCGAGAGGAAATTAACCGTCTGTGTCAAATTTAAAAACACATGTTAATCTTAATAATAATCTAAACAACAACGGCCAAAACAAAAGTTCCAAATGCCAGAAGAAACGGCTCAGAAAATATACATTGTACCTACTTTTTGTTTTATCCATGACGGTTGCTGACAGAGTCCATGAGGAGAAGGTGTCCTCCTATACAGCATCTTGATCAAAGCTTGACTAATATTTGATGTCAAATTGACATCAAGGTGCCTGCTGGGAAGGACTTTTATTATAAACCTTTGTCTCCTTTGTAAAAAACAGCCATATTTTGACAGTAAAATGCTGTTTTTTCATTTTAACGGTAAAATCCTGCAAAAATCAGTGCACTTTGTGGAACATTCGTTGTTTTTCGAGAAAGTAACCTTCTGCCTTCCTGTGAATTAACATTATTCAGAGTCGACACTCAGAGACTGTGTTTCAAATCACACCCTACACTACATTCACTATTCCCTACATGAGTTTACTAATATAGTCCACCTGACAGAGAGAATTAACACTAATGAATGAATTCAGACAATAATGAACAGCCGCTGTTAATAAACACAATCACTTAAGAAAAGAGCGAGAAATTAAACTACGACTGACTTCAGTCACCACCTTAGATGAAATAAACTGAAATCAAGCAGCAGAGGATGATTAAACAATGTGCTTCACACATTACAGTCTGACTGTATTTCTGTCATATCGTCTTTGAGAATTAATAGACATTTAGATGCTTTTGTTTGACCTCACCATGGTGATCAGCGCTTGCTTTAGTTAAGCTCTTCATTCTGGGCTTTTTAAAACTAGATTTTTTTCTGGCAAAACAACCAGTAAAATCTTGTAGGAGCTGTAGATGTATTGTAGCTGTTACAAAGTTGCCGACTTGTCTCATCTCGATCGATAGGCAAGCTTTTGATGGTGTGTTTTCGTTTAATTTTTTATTATTAATATGTTTACCTTTGTTTATGATATATTATAATTCAAAATGAAAAAAAATAATTGAATGATATCTTATGCAATAAAAACTAATATTTTACATTTAATATAACAGTTTTTGTGTTGAGTTTTAGTAGCAGGTTTTATAAGTTGGTCTATTTATTTTGTTGAGATTCATACTCTGAATATTGAGGTGTAAGTTTCTTAGTATTAACAAACTTTTTTTCCCCCTCTCAATTGTTAGTCATATAATTGCTTGTTTATTTTGTTCTAGTGTATTATTGCAATGCTTTAGTATGAGACAAGACAAGAAGTGAAACAAATCCATGGAATATAACTCTTAATGAACGATGTGGTACTAACCATAGATCTAACAGTCTCGCAGACTTTATTGTCTTTATTTTTTATTGCAATAACTAATGTGTTTCAAAACACATTGCTAACTATCCAAAAACGTGGTAACTGTTAAGGGTCAAGAACTCAACTAAAGCTAAAACTGATCTCCATCATGGTAGTGTCCAAAACACAAACAATAGCTACTTAAATCTCTGTTAACTCTCAATAAGCACTTCTGTAGATGTCTGACAGAAATAACATCAGTCTGGTTAATAATGTGTGAAGCTGCTGATGCTGATTTAGGAGTTGTTTAAGATTTAATGTTGTCTTTATTTTATTAAGATGTGTGTGAAGTCAGTTTTATTTCTTGAGTTTCTCTTTCATTCAGTGATGTTTGTTAACAGCATCTGTTCATCACTAATGCTCAATCATCTCTTAATTAATCACAGAATTATCTAATTAACACTGATTCAGTGTTATGCCGATTTCAGACTGCACGATTTTAGCCCTGATTTTGACTTGCCAACAGGTTTTGAGAAATCGCTGACAAATGCCTGAACTCACAGGCAATCGGTGCTCATTCACGCGAGTGACAATCACACAGTGTGAACTATCAAAGACGCAATCTGAGAGAATCGCGGATGTGTCGCCGACACCCGTGAGATATTTTGCATGCTAAATATCTGAGGCCTGTTCCATAAACCAAGATTAGAGAATAAGTCTTTCATTTTCATTTCATCGGTTTCATAAATCAAACTTAAATAAGTTCAAACTCAGTTGCCATGGCAACTTATGCTAGGAAATTAGCCTGGTCTGGGGCAGGCTAACTGTCAGGCTAAGTCTGAGTTCAGGCTTAACGAACATACCATTTATACTCACCTGCTGGTAATTCGAAGTCATTTTATTTTACTTAACCACTATTAATAAAAAAAAAAAATTCTAATAAATAAATAAATAAGTAAATGTACTTTACTAATAAATGTAAAAAGTATAAAGGTATAAATAGACTAAGAAATGTTCAAAACTTGTGTGTTTATTTGGTGAGTTTGGTAATCAATTAATTAAAAGTATATAAATAGGGAGCTGAACTCGTTTCCAAACGTAACCATGGCGTATCGTTTCATAGAGGAGGTGGTGGATGAGGGGGCTATAGTCTTGCGGAGGGCATTTCAAAGAGAGCGAACTTTCAGGGACAGGTCAGACCCATTTTTTGTTAATTTAATGACAGCTACCTGTATGAATGGTATAAGTTCTCAAGAGATGGGATTGTGTATATTTGTAGATTACTAAACCCACACATTGCAAATAACACATGCCGCAACAGAGCACTCACAGTCCCACAGACAGTGTGCATTGCACTTTGCTTTTTTTGCCAGTGGAACATTTTTGTACACCGTTGGAGATGCAGTGAATATCAGCAAAGCCTCAGTTTGCCGCTCTGTAGGAACGGTGTACCTTTGTTTAAAAAGACTACTCAATGTGTTCATCACACTCCCTGGCCACAAAGCAATTTGTATCATTAAACATGTATTTTATGGATTAGCTGGTAAGTTCAATTAACACAGCGGACCACAAATTAAGCGGCTGCGAGGCAAGCGGGACCGGTCTGAGCTTATCAAAAATACTGACATTACTCTATTTTCCACGAAAAGTGGCCCAATACTCCTACAAACTCCTACCAGCAAAAGTCCGACCAATATTTATATCAGTTACTCATGCTCTGTATCTTTGTCAGGGTTAGCTTAAAAATGGAAGTGCAAACGTTACTAAAGAAATGCCGGTGACGGCTAATAATTGTGAAATGACAGGTCTGGTTCAGTTAGCTATCAATAACATAATTTCTAGAATTTATAATATCAATACGGTAGTAATTTGTACCTTTTAATACAAAAATGTTTTTTTAAGTAATTTGTAAATATACTTACATTTGAAAGCATATTGCCCCGTTGGCGCTCCGACTCCGCTAATGTCCGACATTTTGAATTTTTGAGCAAGATAGCAAAGATGCGTGCATAAGTTTGTGGGTGATTTTAGAGCGCCAAGAGCGTGAAGGCTACACTTATGCATCCTTTCCTGTGTATGGGATATTTTTTGACCGAAGGACTCAGTCCATGGTTGAAATTCCAATCATCCTCGACATTGGAACAGTCTTTCGACGGATGTCGATGACGTAGCATCCTCGAAATTTTGGCTTCCGAGGATCCTTCCTTGACATTGAGAAACGCCTCTAATGTAGAACAGAGCAAAGCATTTTGGGAATGAGGATTTAGGTTTGTTTGAGGTGTAGACATTAACAGTAAGGGTAGGTTTAGGTTTGTTTGAGGTGTAGACATTAATAAAACAGGTAGCATTTTCTGATATCAAATTGTGCTACCTATTTTTTCATAGAAGGTGGCAAAATCTGATAAGGTAGGATGAATCTTGTTATAGACATACCATGCGTCGCTTTGCGCATATGCGGTAAACACATACACGTATGTACCTGACGTCACCGCGCTACAGTCTGCAGCGAGGGGTGTCTCTATTTTTGTGTCATTTGAGCAAGACAGTTGTTTTTTTTATTTTTTTATTAATGATGTTATGTGTGTTTATGTTCAGGTTAGTTTGGGTGGGCTTGGTTCATTTGCAGCCCTGTTATAATTTTTTTTTAACTATTACTGTCAAGGAGAGAGATGTGTCAAGGAGGCGCTTATTAAAAGGGGGTGGGCCAGTATGTTCAGACTTTTCCCAGCATGCAATGTAATTTAACAGCAATAAACTGTAATTAATTTACGGCAATAACATGTGGAAAAGTTCGATTTACTGGAAAAACAGCTATTTACTGTAAAACGTAACCGTCATATTAACCAAACAAAAAAAGCTATTTTTACTGAAATATTAGTGAAGGTACACAGAAAACGGTTCTGCAAAATTTTGAATTGATAAGGAGTAAACATTTAACTGAACTGTATAAATGTGATTTTTCTCTCGAGAGATGTGTTAATGTCGTTTTGTGGGTCACCATTGAGCTTGAGAGTAGAGACTGTGCTTCAGTCAATGATAAGACACAAGCACAGACGTTCTGCTACTTTATTTAAAAACAGTGATTGAAGCAGTGATGAGCTTTCAGCTCATGTTTGTTATAGTGAATGATAAACAGCAGTGCAATTAAAAACTTTTTAATTTTAAATGTTTGCAGTTTCGTACTAAGACATATCACTTCTCAATGAGCTTGAATGATATAAATTTACATTACTAAGCCTGTTTGAATAGTAATTTAAACTCAAACTGTCGGAAAGCAATTGGAGCAGAGTTGATTTTCATGGTAGTAATATGGTAAAATGCTGTAAAAATTAAAAGCTGTAAGATAATGGCAGAGGACTGTAAATAAAAAGTAAATTCCTGGCAACCCTTTTAACGGCACAATTTTTTACAGTGTAGTCCTGCAAAGTTCAGGTCCAACTCTGTAATCTTGAAAATTAAAGGCAGGTGTGTTTGATTTGAGTTGGAGCTGAGCATTGCAGGACACTCAACTGCCGGAAGCAGGATTGGGCATCCCTGCTCAAAAGTGTGCAGAAAGTTTGCACGAACGTTAAACGCCACAGGTCAACT
>JAUMHI010000065.1:630588-648806 GCA_032359435.1 Enteromius unitaeniatus
GTGAGATTGCGAGGTGGGGGGCTCAGAAGATTGTAAAGTGGGTGACTGGGTCAAGGGGGGTGACTGTTTATTGTCTGTGCAGCCAGATTTCAGCCTTTATGGTTTTATGACTCGCCTGCAGCATACGAGAATCTTCTTAATCCAGCTTTCCCGGAACAGATTCAATTTCTTTTATCCAATTTTTCCTTACAGACTTTATTCCTTGTTTTCTAAGCAGCTTTTATGGAACAGCCCCTAGGCCATATCTGCAAGATGGCAGATATCAACAGCGGCACATAGTATTCACATTTTCATTGGTCAGACTGCCTGTCAATCAAGCTCTTTGCGAATGGTCAACTGCCACTGACTTTGTAAATTGCATGCAAATACTGACAAGCCTGCAGGCATTATATAATGCAGTAAGAGTGACAGTTGCCTTAGAATCTAGACTGAATACTGCATTACTGAATAAGCAATGACCTTGTCTATCCTAGCAATGTCTTGTTCCTGCTCATTCTCTATTAATCATTCACTCTAGATTGCAAGATATTCAATGTGGGAATGAAGCATTTACATCAGGGGTGTCAAACTTAGTTCCTGGAGGGCCACAGCCCTGCTGAGTTTAGTTCCAAGTGGTGCGAATGACATTAAAAGAAAACTCTATCATTACCATATTCCAATATGTTCTTTCTTCAACTAGGACAAGTTGATACATATCTCTCCAGTCTCAGTGTATGAACTTAATCACACTAGCACGCTACACCACTATGTTAGCATTTAGTTTAGCTCCATTCATTCCTTAGGGTCCAAACAGGAATGAATTTGGAAGCTGTGGAATTGTTTGGTGGCTTCTAAATTCATTCCTGTTTGGATGCTAAGAAATGAATGGAGCTAAGCTAAATATTGACATAATAGTGCCCCACGCTAGAGCAATTAAGTGCATTCACTGAGACTGGAGAGTTATGTATCAACTCGTCCTAGTTAAAGGAAGAACATATTAAAATATGAAAAAATATTACACTTGGAACTTAGAGAAAGAAACCACTCTTTTTTGATGGTTTAGGTATTGTGATGGTATTCATCATCTCCCTTCCACCTCTGGGTTGCCAGTCAGTCCACAAATCATAATCAGAGGTGTGAGCGTGGTGTACTGGAGCCTCAACTATAAAGTCCATTACCCAGTCAGCACACCTATATGGGGCCTAGATGGGTGTCACCTGGGCTCTCTAACTGGGGCCCAGCCAGTTTTGTCCGCAGTTTCCATGTTGGCCCCACATGGGTCAGCCCAGATAAAACAATGAAACGAACACTGCTCAGTATGCATACTACAGAATGGTGTAAAATAAGACACAAGCAGAACTGCAGTTTATTCGATAATTAGGTAATTAATTGACTGATGATTGACTATTATTGAAGACACCTGATGTTAACAAGAAGTAAAAATAACACTATTTTTACAGCAACCATTACAGTGGTCATTGTTTACTTTAGTTGGGCTCTTGACCCTAGATCAGAACAACCAAAAAGAAAATGAGAAAAAACACTTGATGTCATTATCAATACAACACATAAAATAGTACAGCTCTGAGATTCAAGTAATAAAAGACACGAAACTACAAGCACATTCATCATCACCTGATGAGTTTTGCTTAGGGCTTGTCTGGCTGTTAGAACTTAAATACATCAGTCAAAATAACATTTAATTCTTTTAATATAAGGGTCAAGAGCCCAACTAAAGCACACTTTGACCAATTGAACGGTAACACATAAAGTGCGATTTTCTCCTTACAAAAAAAATTATTTCTTCTCTGAAATATTTAAATGCATATCTACATTCAAATGAGGTTGTAGTTGGACATTGAGATACCGTACCGGATTTTGCACGTCATATAGGCGTACAGATATGGTCCTGGACTGACCAATGCAACAAAGACATGATCTGCGCAACGAAACAACATCCAATGTTTAGTGGATGATTTATGCACTTGGTTTGTCTGGGTGTAATATCCGAAGTACAGCAGCCAAAATAACATTTAATTCTATTAATATAAGGATCAAGAGCCCAACTAAAGCACACACTGACAACTGTAATGGTTGCTGTAAAATTTGTGATTTTCTTCTTTGTTGATTCTTCTTGTTAACATCAGGTGTCTTCAATAATAGTCAATCATCAGTCAATTCTTCTTTCACAGTGGACTAAAGAAATGTCTGACAACCTTGCTCTTGAAAAATTAACATATAAAATCAGAGGTAAAGCGGAGATTTATAAAAAGGTGTGGTCCCCTTTTAAACAATATGTGAACAAATAAGGTGGAATGGTACGTAATGACTTTAATTTGAATTCTCATATACATATATACTTTTTCATTTTTTTATTATTATGTCTTGTATTTGTGTATATTATTTTAGAATTCATTATTGTTCAAATGCTATTTTCCTTTTAAAAAATGTAGGGGTGGGGAATATATTCTGCAACGATATATAATTTGATATGCTGTAATGTTCAAGCAGGCTTTGTCACAAAAATGAAAAAAACAAAGTTGAAAAAAAAAATCATCAGTCAATTATTCACCTAATTATCAAATTAACTGCAGTGCTGCTTGTGTCTTATTTTACACCATTCTTTAGTATGCATAATGAGCAGTGTTCGTTTCATTGTTTTATCTGGGCTGACATGTGGAGCCAACATGGAAACTGTGGACAAAACTGGCTGGGCCCCAGTTAGAGAGCCCAGGTGACACCCATCTGGGCCCTACATAAGTGTGCTGACTGGGTTATGCACTTTTATTGTGGACTTTTCTGTTTTGTGGTTGTACTGTATGCTCCAAAATGCTAAACCAGCCTTGGTTTTTCAGATAGAGCTGTGATTAAAGTTTGGATCAAATCTCTTGCTGAGGAGATAGCTTTAGCTGATTTGAAGCAAATTTGGTAGAATGTCCCCAAAAATGTCCTCAAATAAAGAGGGGCAAAATAAACTGCTGGTCGATAAGCCCCTGCATTACCCTGGTACTAATCCTTTAAAGCAAAACAGCTGGCATCCCTCAGTTTATTATTGTTTTCTTACCATACCAGCTATAATAGCAATTCTCCTGCTTTGCACTTTGTAGGGAGTGGATTTTACATCTGACAGATTGTCAGCTATTTTAAGCAACAATTTGATCAAACATGCCGATGACATTGAGGAGTTTTGAAGTTTCCCATGTGGCCACACTCAGCAATGCCTTGATGTGCTAGTTAAACTGGTCAAACCATCAAAACTGATTTTTTTTTGCAAATCAAACAGATTGTAGTATTAATTGGATTTGTGGATCAAGTGGCATGAATGCATTCACTGATGCCTTTTCCCTTTACATAACTGTGCCAGAGTCAAGCAGCTACCACTAGATGACAGTACAGAGTTGCATAAAGCAGTTTTTAAGACTGGTGTCAAACACAGTTCCAGGAGGGCCAAAGCCCTGCAGAGTTTAGTTCCAACCCTGCCTTAACACACAAACCATGTAGTTTTCAAATAAGCCTAAATGGCTTGATTAGCTGGATCAGGTGTATTTAATCTAAATTATGGCTTTGACCCTCCAGGAACTGAGTTTGACACCTCTGTTTTAAGATGTCATGTCATGCATTTTTGTCTTCAAATTACAGTCCTTGTGTTGTTGTTTTTTTTTTAATGTTTGTAAAGTTTTCTGGCTTTCTTTTTCTTTTAATTATGCCCAATCTGCTCATAAAATCTCAGAAACGGCTTTCCACATTCACATTTAAATTGTTTTTAAAGTCAGACGTTAAAATCTGACGTGAACTGTCCCATAAATGTTGTAATACTTTATGCACACACACAAAAAAAAGATATTTCAGACTGAACCAACCAATGTTGTATGTCATGCTGTGTTACAGACAACTCAGAATCAAAATGCAATTTCTCAGGTGCTAATTTGCATTTAAAGAATATAATTATAATATAAAGGATCTGTGGGGTATTTTGAGCTGAAACTTATTCTGGGGACATTTTTTATTAGCCTGCTGCATAACATTTATTTCCATGATCTGCCATGTTCTCTATTGTTCTCGCTTATTTGTTCACAATACCTGCAGAACTTCTAACGATTCGACTGTAGGTTCGGCTGGTGACTGATCTAGAGCATTGGCGGGTTCATCTGTTTTTCATGCACATCCTGATTTTGCCAAGTTCAATGTGTCCCTAGGTCAACATATTTTGTTGACCCTGGAACATCATTTTAAAGCAAAAATATACTCTTGACTATATCTCTACACCTAAACCTAACCTTACATGAGTAATGGATAAAATCAGAGGAAATGATAGATCACTGATAGTGACGTACAAGCACCAAACACTGATTGTAAACCTTGAAAACTTTGTAAACCTAAAATTGAAAAATATTATAAACTTCACAAAAACTGTAAACTGTTTCTTCAAATCTGATTGGTTAATCACAATGTTGACCTAGGGACATGTTGTAAAATCAAGTTAGCGGTTTTGCTTTTGGCTTGGTCTTTTGCAAGCACAAGATTTACACAAGGAGGAAACAATGATGTTTGAGACTCATGGTATGTAATTTAACAGAACCATTATTATTTAACTATACACCAAGGTAAAGCCAGTTTTGGTTTCTATGGCACCTTTAAACAAATTGCTTATTACAATGATAAATTTAAAATGTAAAGCTTGCACAAATAGCCAGCTAGAATCATGAATATAAATAACTCATAATAAAATAAACACTTTTTAACACTTATCTAGTTTTGTTTGCTTGGTTGTTTTAAGGGGATTCATTAAAGGCACTACTGGGAAAATGCTATTATTTAGCTCCCTAAAGGACACTGATATTGTAAATATAACTATTATTATATGGAAACTATTACAATTGTGAAAAAGGGCGGGGTGTGTCTTTTATATAGATACTAGTGTATATAGTAGTTATCTCTGTCTAGGGCCGGTCTAGAATCCATTACAGTAGGTGGCGGCAATGCACCATTAACCATCAAGCACCGTTAAACATCAAAGAAGTAAAAGAAGATAAACATATCTTTAATCATATCTTTAATTAGTTTGAAGAAGCAAATCGTTTTGTGTTTAGCGTACGAAGAACGGACCCCAGGTCTGGTCTACACACTACTTTTCACAATATAACGCACACGGGAAGCAACGCAGGAAATGATGTAAGAGCATGCGCGAGATTGAAGTCCTTAAAAACAATGAATTCTGACGCGGTAGTGAGCAAGCAGCTTGCTTTTAAAGTTGTCTGTGCGCTGATTTGCAGCGAAAAACAGAAACCGATACAGAAACAAAAGCAAAAACAGAAAAAGAAACGAATATGGAAGAGAGAATGCCCGGGACGTCGCGAGCAGCCTGGGCTGTCTGTTCTGCAGAGAGAGTTGGAGGTAAAAACAAAATCATTTTGCAGTGGACTCAAGTAGCTCGTCTGCTTTGTTTCGCATAATAGAAACGCCTAGTGTGTAACGTTAAATATATTAGGTAGAAATTGTGTGTTTATGCTTGCCATACAACAGATTACAGATGCAAACTCCTGATCCAACCCTGATCAAATACACCTGTCTGTAATTATCAAGTGCTCCTTCAGATCTTAATTAGTGGGTTCAGTTGTGTTTGGCCAGGGTTAAACCTGAACTCTGTAGGAAGATACTGTACATCTCCACAAACAGGGTTGGGCACCCTGTCTAAAAGTAACGCAACTATAAATTAATTTAAAGCAAATGTTTTTAAAGAAATATTGCGTGGAGCATACCACACATCTGTGCAATGCTCTCACCTTTTCCCCCTGTCCTGTTTGCATCTGATAGATGACTGATGAGAATGGGTTCGGGGAGCTCTTGCGGATGACAGCAGAGGAGTTTGAGTTTCTGCTTCAGATGGTCGGGCCCCTCATTACCAAGCAGCACACAAAAATGAGACGGGCGATATCCTCAAGAGATCGTCTATCTGTGACCTTGCGGTTTTTAGCAACAGGTGGGTCTACCAGAGCAATATCAGCATAGCTACTGTTCTACTATTATTTAGGGTTTGTGCATTTTGTCATTTATTTCAGGAAAAACATTTAGTTCCCTCAGTGCACAGTACAGAATGGGGGCCAGCACTATTTCACAGATAGTTATGGAGACCTGTGGCGTTCTGTACCAGCTTATGAAAAAAGACTTCCTCAAGGTAAGCTCCCATTACCACCATTTACTCAAGTATGGTGCATATTTATACTTGGTACTTTTGAGTAAAACGAGTTCCAACATAAACATCTGCTGCTGAATTAAACTACAAAATAATTTAAGTACAATGACCAGGTAGGGATGTTTTGGATTAGGTTTTCCTTTTTTGTTTGGACGTGCTATCATGACCATGCGATGCGAAGTCATGGACTTATGATTATATGTTCAAAGCACAACTTCTAATGTGTAAACAACCATAACAGCCCGGGGAAAAATGCCCATATAAGGAGTTCCACCGGTCTCTACGTCATGAAAACCAATGATTGGGAAAAAAAACTGGAAGTAAAATTTTTGGAACATAAGTTGGATTCTCATGCTATGCATGGACAAAGTTTTTGTTAACGGTGTAAACAACTCTGAAGGCATTAAACAGCATGGTTCTCCCTCTTTAATTGGATGAAGAGAAGCATAAACTCAAGGGAAAGAGATAACTATGAATAATATTACAGAGAAACATCCCAAAAAGATAATGATTTAATAGATTTTGGATGCAGTGAATACAAATATTTTTAATTCGCATTTAGCATTTAATAATAACAAATTTCAAACTTCATAATTCTGTCACAGGCATGTGGTGTCTATACTTTGTGCATAATCATAATACCGGTATGTGCCAAAAAATGTGAATATCGTGTCAATAGAAGTCATATGTGTCAAGTCATAAATTGGTGTGATGTACAGTAATTTATTATTTTTTTCTTACCACATGTGAGAAATGTATAAGAATCAGTGAACAAATCTTAACTGGTTTTCTGTTCCATTGCTAGACACCATCAACAGAGACAGAATGGCGGGCAATAGCCCAGGACTTTGAATCGAAATGGCAGTTTCCACATTGCCTAGGTGCGCTTGGTGAAAAACAGATTTATTTACAGTCGCCAGTAAAAAGTGGCTGCCTTGACCATAATAACAAGGGCAGATCATATGTGACAATAATGGCTGTTGTGGATGCAAATTACAAGTTCATCTATGGCAGTTTGGAAACCCAAGATAAGGTCTCTGATGCTGGGCTATTCACTCACTCCAACTTGTGTAAAGCGATGGATCAGGGTCTGCTGAATTTTCCTCCACCTGAACCATTGCCCAATAGTGACATCACAATGCCTTACATGTTTGTGGGTGATGAGGCGTATCCTTTAAGGCCAGATCTCATGAAGCCATATCCAAATAAACAGATGGACAACAGTCAGGGGATACTGAACTATCATCTTTCAAGGGCACATAGAGTTGCAGAAAATGCATTCAGCATTCTAGCAAACAGGTTAAGGATTTTCAGGAGCACTGTGTTCTTGGAGCCAGACAAAGTGGAGAAGATCACCATGGCCTCTCTATGCATCCATAACTTCCTCCGCGAACGCAGGTCTGAGGCATATACGCCTCCAGCCTTTGCAGATTTGAAGAATGGGGACAGCATAGTTGAGGGAACCTGGAAGAATCAAGGGCATGGGACTTGCCAGCCGCTTAAGAAAAGAGGGGAACACAGTGAATTAGTTACGGCAGAAATGCAACGAAACCTTCTGTGTGACTATTTTGTCTCGCTGGCAGGTTGCTTCCCTTCGCAAGAGGAACACGTTTAGTATTGTAGGAAGGTTGGACTAGTATTTATGCAGTGGAGAACACTCAAATGTCAAATGTATTTTACAGTACTCTTCACAAAACGCATGGTTTCAGTTTACAGAAAAGTATTTTGTCTGGTGCATGTCTGGTTATATTGGCTCTTGTAATAGCCTTAATTCTACCTGGTTTCCAAAAGTACTACCTGAATCATGCATAGGATCATCTGCCTAAAATTTCTTGCATTTAATTTAAGTTACGATTAAACTAGCAGCTCTGCATCATATTGTTTCCCTTTGCACTTGACTCTACTTGCTCGTATATGCTGTGTAGCTATTAAAAGAGGGAGCAAAAATCTGTTATGTTTGCACTGTTCCGGGTATTTAAAGT
Organism: Enteromius unitaeniatus; assembly: GCA_032359435.1. NCBI lineage: Eukaryota > Metazoa > Chordata > Actinopteri > Cypriniformes > Cyprinidae > Enteromius > Enteromius unitaeniatus. The sequence continues at coordinate 638,743 of JAUMHI010000065.1, forward strand.
GGTGTCTGACTTTCAAGATCATCCTCATCTTCTGTGTCATCCTCCACACGGAAAAAAATGGTGTCAGTGAACTTCTGGAGGAAGATTTTTTGCACATGTAATAAAAAAAAAAATCCATCATTTTATGCATACACATTAAATTGTTTAGTGTCTTTATACTTGATTAGTATCTTTTTCACTTATTGTCTCTTATTGTAGTTTGTAATATAATCAGTATATTTATTTGGATTTTAATTTCTTCTCTCTCAAACCAATACAGCTCAGAGGAAATCCTCCTGCTGAATTTTATTTTTTTGTTATTTCTTATGTCCAAGCAAATCGGGTAGGCTTTATTTTTTGGCAGCTCCTGTTAAAAGGCATTTCACATTACAGGATTTGCAAAAAGCCTAAGATATGTAAACTGTTGAATATAATCTCTTAATACTTTGTCTTAAAGTTAATTTCAATCATTTATTTAAAAAAACCTCTTTGACTTCTTATAACCATTACTTTCTCTCAGTGACAGTACCAAAGTAAGTAATCGTTAAAAAAAAAATATATATATATATATATATATATATATATATATACATACACAAGTGCATCTCAATAAATTAGAATGCCGTGGAAAATTTCTTTTAGTAATTTAACTCAAATTGTGAAACTTGTGTATTACATAAATTCAAGGAATTCAGGAAAGTCAAAGACAATTTCTGTCATTCAAATGGAGCGACTAGAGATTTTCCGCTGTTTGGGGAGCGTTTCTCGTAAACTTGGAAACTACAAACTAGCTGACAAACCAATGTTTAATTAGGGGCCAAGTCCGAAGGGCTATAGCCCTTATTGTATCTGTGTGTATTCTTCTTCTTCTTGGCCATGGGAGTCTATGGCAGCCCTATGAAGGGAAAATGATCAAATTTGGCACACTTGTAGTGAGGGCCATAAATAGTGATCTGACCAACTTTGGGGTCCCTAGAACCAACTCTATAGCGCCACCACTAGTGCAAAAATTCCACATTAAAATGCTAATAACTCATGAACCCCCTAATTCTAGAAAAAATTTACTTAGTACACATGATTCCTCTCATCACGCTGATCACATCCAATAGCTTACATTAAGACTCCGCCCATTACAGTAGCAGCTATTTTGAAAAGTACAGTATTCAGTCTAATCGCTACTCCTCCTTCAAAACTGATCCAATTCTTCTCAAACTTGACTCAGATGATCTTTGGACTGAGCTGAATAGACGTGACTAAACAGATACTTTTGCACCCTAGGGAAAAAAAAAAGTTATGATGTTGCAAAGGTAACAAGGTTGACTCAAATTTGGTTCAGAGGCTATATCTCAGCCAAACTTTGATCAATCGAAATGAAACTTGGTATGCCTCATCAACACCATGCCAAAGTTGGAAACAGCGCCACCTATGGGTCTTGAGATACCAAAAAAGCACTTTTTCGCTTATAACTTTTGAACCGTTTGTCAGAAAATCGATATGTTGGTATCTGTGGATTCCTTGGGTCATTTGGATTCCTTGATTATGCCAGGATCGACTGAACCACGTGTCCGCCATTTTGAAATTTGACATAAATTGCTATATCTTTTAAACCATTTGACACATCTGCACAAAAATCACTAAGCATCATCGACTCGATGTCGTTCGAAGTTGCATATTAGTTCGGCAATCCTAGTGACTGACTATACTGTAGCTCTTTGCTCTAGCTATCGCACTTGCATTTATTACTGTAATCAATAAAATTTATGTATGCAAGATTGTACATGTATATTTTATTCAATTTAATTTTTACATTTATTATTATTTTATTTATTTAAATTTTATTTTTCGCCTTCTGTATTTTAATTAGTCTTTCTCCTTTCTTTGTGAGTACATGTGAGGTCTGATACGGTGTTGTTTGTTTGTTGTGTGTTGTATCTTGGAAAATCCTTAAAATAAAAATTAAAAAAACACCAATATACTATTTTAACAAATTAGAATACTTAATGAGACCAACAAAAAAAAAAACATTTTTAGTTTATTGTTGGCCTTCTGGAAAGTATGTTAATTTACTGTATATGTACTCAATACTCGTTAGGGGCTCATTTTGCTGTAATTACTGCCTTAATTCGGCATGGCATGGAGGTGATCAACCTCACTGTGTGTATATATACATATATATGTTAATAAAAACGTTGGGACGTTAAGAGAAAGTAATTTTTTTTTATAAATGAATTAAATTAACTTGAAGACAAAGTGTTTTGTCTAGGAGCATCATTTTTGCAAAATAACCAATGGGTTTTGTAACAAATTTTGCTGCTTAAACTTGATATTGATTCTTAAATGACATTTTAATATTAACATTGTATTATGCTAATTCTAAACCTAAAATCTTTCAATTTTATTAAAAACACAGGCGAACTCAACTCATTGATAAAATACATACAGAGGCCCGAAACAAAGTGCAGATGTATTGAGTACAACGCTTCTTAGTTACAATACAAAACTTACCGTTTCAAAGTTATACATGAATAACGCGCATAGCTACTACTAAATCTATTTGAAGGCAGACACACAATGTGACATTATGACCGACTATCTCTGAAATGTTACTGCCATCTAGTTGTAGTTGAATACAGAGTTACGCGTGGCATGCTATGTGTGTGCAACAGTGCAAGACAAAACAGTGTAGAGTAATTCCCCAAAAAAGGGCAGACTCAAAAGTGTCACATGCGTGTCGCTTGATCCACGAAAAAAAATATTTATTTAAAAGATATTCCTTTGTATGTGTAACAGCTATTGCGATTTGTAATTTAGCCATACATTCGTGTACGTGACGCTTAAAAAAAACTGAGAATCGGGTGTACAATTTCACGTGCATGTAAGGGAAACTCATAAATATTCACATATGCTCCACCCATTTAAATCAAAAATCTCAGAAACCTCAGAACCCGGGACACCGGTGAGGACTACCCTTTGAGAGCTAGGTTAGTGTGTCATGATGGAGTCGGAGGGCATCGCGGGTGTTGAGCAGTTTGACAGCCCAGGGAAGGGCAGAGGGCTGCGGGTGAGCAGAGCGTATGAAGTCGGTGAATTGCTGTTCTCGTGCCCCGCTTATTCATACGTGCTGTCTGTCAACGAGAGAGGATTCATCTGTGAACAGTGCTTTACAAGGTCTAACTTCCATTCTTTCATATATTATTATTATTATTATTTTTATAATTTTTTTTTTTATTTGCTCAAGTTTGCACTTTATTTTTTATTTATTTATTTTACAATGTGTACGTTCTCATTTGTTAGCATTGTTGCATTTCTACTGCTTAAATCAAAAATGTCATTGTGTTTTTTTTAAATTCTGGTAAAACTGAATGACAGGATTGTAAAGTTGCAAGCTTTGAGATTGTTTGAATTTAACTAAACTTATCATTCAGTTTTTCTCTTTTATTTTAGTGTAAAAGATGTCTAAGATGGTCTAACGTTTAAGATTTATCTCTCTTTTCTGTCGTGGTGAGCAGATAAGCTCTAAAAGGGCACATCTAAAAATACAGCAGAATGTTCTGAAACAGCTGCCCAAACTCAGGACATTTGCTCTTGCTCTGTGTGGTGACAGCAGAAGAGAGTGCTGCTTTACAATCTAGCTGCTCTATCACATTCTGTTCTAGTCTCAACTGCAAGAACCGCAAGACACTTTGAAAATATAGTGAATGAATGCATACTAATGAACAAGATATATGTTGTGTAAAGTACTGCAAGTTTTGACCACATGAAACATGCTTACTGTCACATGAAATATTGCACACACACATTTAGTTTTTATCATTAAGACTTTTAATGAACATTGGCGGTTGTGTGTGTTTTTTTCTCATCATCACGTACAGGAAAAAGGGTCTTGCAAAATGTGGAAAGTGCAAAAAAGCATTCTACTGCAATGTGAACTGTCAGGTAAAACACACATTCACACGCAATCATATACATACTAACGGTAATATAAAGAACAAAGAAACAAATTGCTAAGAGGACTAAGAACATACATATATAGTGATATCTTGGAAAAAAAAAAAGTAAAACAAATGTTCTTAAAGTATTTTATTTTCTATCATGTATATACAACTTTCTACTGCACAGACAGCCAAGTTTTTATTAAAAGTCAACCATTTAAAACCATAAATTTTATTAGTTTATCCATATTATTTATGGGGCTGGGTGACAGCCCTGATTTATCCTAAATTACGTTTTTACTTTAGATTTTTTATTTTTAAAATAAAACTAAAATTAAAGAAATGTGTATATATATATATATATATATATATATAATTTTTTTTTTTTTTTTGTTTTGAAGAGCAAAGAGCAAAGAGCAGGGGCATTTACACTTCAAGATTTAATGCACAGATCTGTGCTGACATACCCAACTTATTTTTCTCATAAGTCGGCACTTCCCAAATCGTCCCCTTCAGAAGCTCTATTTTGCTGCTTGATACTTCCACGATGAAAAGCAGACAAATATGATAATATTCAATGCAAAATATGCATATTTATACAAATATATACATTTCTATATATATATATATATATATATATATATGTACATGCTTTGTTGGCTATCACTTTTTGATTGGTAACATGGGTTGTACAGCATCATTGGTAATATTGTTTTTTTTTTCACTTATTCTGTTATTAAACTTGATTATGTGTAATGTTTATATAATGTTTCAGGTGTCATTTTTGTGTGTATTTGACAGAAAACGAACTGGCCCATGCACAAGCTGGAGTGTCAGGCCATGTGTGTGTTTGGAGAGAACTGGTGCCCCTCAGAGATGGTGCGACTGGTGGCCAGAATCCTCGCCAGGCTGGTCAGATATAAGCACCTTTTCATTACACTCTCTGTAGATAAAGAATGAATGAGTGTTTTACGTGTATTTACTGATGCAGAAACAACAAAGAGAGAGAAGCCCATCAGAAAAACTGCTCTTGCTGAGAGATATGGAAGCCCGTAAGTACCAAAAATCATTTAACGAATCTGAGGGCATGCTGTGATTTGTATTTTTAATTGTTTTGTACTCGCACTTGGACATGTCTGTGAGAAGAGTATGCTGTGCAGACAAACTATAAAGGTTTGAAGATGAACTGTCGTTGCCTTGAGTTTTTACTTCTGCCTTCTTTCTCATCTGGGTAGACTCTCTCTCTCTGGTAGCCATAACATGGCGTGAACGCAAGAATGAATGTCTTGTTACATCCACGAACGCATTTGTTTATGTAATAAAATCGCAACATTTGCTGTAATGTAATCGCATAGGCTGACATCGCGATTGCGATATGATTAATCGTGCAGCACTACTTTGAATATTCTTATCACTTGGAAATGCATCACAGGAGTAGATGTCATTTTTATGTCAGCTTTAAACATGTACAGCTGTTAGATCATGTTTTTATGTCTTCATTTTCTTACAGACATTGAGGATATGAATAATGAGAAAAGAGAGATGAGTGAAGCACATATAGCTGGTCTCTATCAATTCTACTCCAAACATTTGGACTTCCCTGATCATCAGGCCCTGCTCACACTGTTCTCACAGGTAAACACACTATAAAACAGAGGATACCCTTCCTTACTGCGTTACTGATAATTCCTGCTCTAGTACATAAAAATGGCATTAGTTGCCATGTGATTTTGCTGCTAAGCATAAACCAATATGCAACAGAAAGCAGAACATTTACAGAAAAAGATGGATTATAATGATAAATAAGTTGGCACAGGTTTTATAACTTCTTTTTAGAAGTTATAAATTAGTAAATTAATCAGTAATCAGTAAATTAACAGGAGCTGTGGGTGTAAAGCAAATGTTCATTTTGATTTGAATTATTTTTAATATAAATTAAATATAAATTTGAGGAGAAACTCTGTGATATCATAAAGCTAACAATAAGCCCTTTAACACATACAGACTTTTCCGGGAAAATTACCGGTAAATTGCCGGAAAGAGATCATGTGTGAACAGGCCCTTTTTAAAAATGTCCGTAATTGCCGGAATTCTGCTGTGTGAACGTAGAAGAAAAATTACCGGTATTTGCACCTACGACTTCAGAATGCGGTTACGTAAGATCTACTCCGGACCAATCAAAACATTCTGATGCAGATGACGCATTTACTCTGAACTGTTTACAAAAATAAAAGAAATGTCATCTAACTGGAACGAAAATTAAATTAAAGCACTTATCCGGGCGGATAAGTGAGAGTAATTGCGAGTGATAAAGTAACTTATGATAAAATAACTAACGTTGCACACCGAACGTGAAGCACACATCTTTTTTAAATTCGGATTGAGCAGTCAAGCGCAGTTGCTCTCCACCACTGTGCTGACCAAAAGCACGATGGGAAACGACTGACTGACAACACAGCTTCATGCTGATTGGTTAGGACAACCATGATGCTGCGTTTTTTTTTTTTAATCAGTTTTTGGAATTATGCATGCATAATTTATATACATAATCACATGAAATCAATGTGCAATCTCTGTGTGAGAAATGTAATTGGTATAATATTTCTATTAATAATAAATAAAATACATGTTTATATTAAGGTAGAAATGGACGATAAATACGCATTTCGTATGGAATTAAATGACATGCACTTTGAGTGTCTCGTGACTTGAGAGTTTGTCATATTTATATTCATATTAAAGCAACAGAAATTCAATTATATCAAATAGGCATCTGTTCCATTCCGAGAGGGCAGAACTGTCCGTCTTGACTGCATGTGTATTTCACTCTTCCCCTCACTGCAGCCGCCTACTCTTGCCTAGATTTCAGGCGAGGCAAGGCGCATCTCAAACAAGCCTAAAGGAAAGACGTGGCATTATATGACATGACGTGGCACTGCGGGTCTCGTTCCGTTTGTGATGGACTTTAGAGAGCAAGGAATTCATAGGACAAAAATTCAGGTCATGAACTGAAAACTAAAAAGATTGTGTCTCAGATATCTGAAATTAAGCGAGCATCACAAACGTTGTCTTATACAATGTCTCTGGGACAAAAACAAATGCATGAATGTGAAAGTCTGAAACAAAAATGAAACCATCAACAAAAAGACTGACTGCATATACCCCTGCATGTTAACAAATACAAACACAGCTACTTAGAGGTTAATGATGATGTCACAGATATTACCAGTATTCTGGAATGGTGTGTGAATGGTGCTTTTCCCGGAAAAAGACGGAATGCCGTTGCCTGTGTGAACAGTGCAGTTTTAAATTAACATTATATATTTGGAAAATATTACTACTAGCTTAAAATAATTAATAATTTGCACTTCTTATAATAAATATTGGCCAATAGCAACTTTTAAAAGATTAAAAAAACTGATTTAGTGGAGAAATGGGATATAATTTAGTTTATTATTGTATGAAATACAATTGTGTATAGATCTTTATTAATCAAAGAGTTTCTTTAAGAACTCTTAAAAAGAAGTTAAGTTTTTTATTTTATTTTATTCATACTACTGGATCTAACAACCAATATTTTAATAACAGTACTTTTAAATCATACAACACAATTGGATGAAATAAAGATGTGTAAACCTAAATGGTTGTTCTTCATGTTTGGAGCACTAGAGTACATTAAATATATGTTGTTGGCACTTCATGGGCATATTGTAGAGGACATCATACCAAATTAATTCCTTGGAGCATTCTGCAAAATATGTCTAAGCAAGCAACAGTAACCAAAGTGGATCATTGCAAAGGGTCAATCGCATAATGGTCCAATTGAAGTAAATGATTGTTTGGAGCAATAATACATGATGTGTTGTGTCTACCTCACACAGATTCATTGCAACGGCTTTACTGTGGAGGATGAGGAACTCTCGAAATTGGGTTTAGCTATTTTTCCAGAGTAAGCACAAGCATACACATGCACAATCTCTATAATGACATGCTCATCTCACAAGACTTCATGCTGTCCTTGTGTGTAAGTGTTTTCATTTAGAACATTAGACAGTCCAGGTCTATTTCCAGACTCTTTTGGACATGGCTGGCTGCCTGTTTTGAGCAATTCTGAACACTCATAAAACAATGTCCTGCGATTAACATCAGTGACTGTCTTTCATTTTGCATGGATTGTGTATAATTGTCCACAAATGGGCTTGGCTAGATTTTATATTAGCAACCGATACTAATGTCATATAATTTTAGCCAGTAATGATATGTGATAAAGTAAATACTATGTTTAAAACGGCCACCTACTGATCATAATTTAGCACATTGTAAATGTATATTTAAAAAGCACTCCATATTATTAATTATAGACAGTATTATCAGTGATATTATGAATTTTAATAAATAATAATTTATGACTTTTATTTTGTTTTAGAGATTAGTTTATCTTGGAAATGGTTGTATAGGAGCTGGTCATATAATTAGAATATCTTCAAAAAGTTGATTTGATCCATTCAAGATCCAAGATCTAGATCCATTCAAGAAATGAAACTAGGATAATGTATACATTTATTTCACACAGACTGAAATAGTTCAAGTGTTTATTTCTTTTAATTTTGATGATTATAACTGACAACTAATGAAAACTCCAAATTCAGTATCTCAGAAAATTACTTAGGACCAATACAAAGAAAGGATTTTTATAAATCTTCGCCATCTGAAAAGTATGAACATGAAAATTATGAGCATGTACAGCACTTAACACTTACAGTAGTTGATGCTCCTTTTGCACATGGTTATTATATACATTTTGAAAACAAAAAAGTTACGGACTGCAGCTTTAACTATATAATTATAATTTTTTTCCCGTTGCATTGAAATATCTTGCAATGATAATTAACAAAATTAACACTTGACAAGAAAGATAAAAAAAAACATCAAGTAATTTGGAAATTGGAAAATCAAGTAATTCAGAAAGTTTAATCATGTTTACATTAGGCCATTATTAAGAACTAGACTTTGTAGCTCTTAGAGCCTAACAAAAGAAAAGAAAGGAAAGCAAGACACTGGCCAAGCAAATAGCCATTGCAAACAAATTATGAAAAATTATGGAAAGCTCATGATGGTTTTACACACCATAGTAATGAGAAATGGTTTAACTTGCAATGAGTTGGAATTAAACAAAAATGAATCCTGCTTCATTAGCATAAGGAATTTGTTGCACAGGAATTTGGATTCCACTCTGAGTGAGGATATTTTTTTTCATTTATAGTCTTATATTTTCCTTTTCTATTTCAATCCTTTACTAGCTCTCTAAGCACCTTTTCACCTTTCACATTCCCTGTTGTGTTTCTGTTGCTCTCTCAGCATTGCCCTCTTGAACCACAGCTGTTGTCCCAACGTCATAGTCACATACAGAGGAATCAACGCTGAAGTACGGGCTGTGCAAGAAATCAGTCCAGGGCAAGAGGTCAGTATGTTACTGTCCTCTTTGAGGTGTTAATATAATCAGTGAAAGTACTGACAAAATGTGCATTAACAGATTTTTTTTAATTATTAATATTATTTAGTCAATGATAACAAAGACAAGGTGAAAAAGCTCATCATAGTGTTAATTATATATTTCATACATGTGTCAAATCAAAGTCATTCTTCAAATTAAAACACCCAGCAATTCTTGTCAGCCAGCAAACATACTTTGTCACTTATAAAACAATGTCTAAAAAATGTCTTTGTTACTACTGTAACCTTCGTTTTCTGATGGAAGGAGTAGGGGTGGTGTGTCAAAGTTCCAAAACTAGTAGTCTATCTTAGGAGCCTAAATTCCTGTGCCATGTTCAAAAAGGCCAGGGACATTGAGTGTAAATACTAAAATCAAAATCAAAGATGAATGTGTTAACCTGATGTAAATACTGTACTTGATGAAACAAACCCACATCAAAGGTTGTCATATATATATATACACAGGTCCTTTTCAGAAAATTCGCATATTGTGATAAAATTCATTATTTTCTGCAATGCACTGATAAACATTAGACTTTCATATATTTTAGATTCATTACACACAACTGAAGTAGTTCAAGCCAAAAAATTTGCATATTTCATCCGACCAATAAAAGAAAAGTGTTTTTAATACAAAAAAGTCAACCTTCAAATAATTAT
>JAUMHI010000065.1:648906-666766 GCA_032359435.1 Enteromius unitaeniatus
GAGCTGTATGCCAAAATCATCAATATTAAAACACTAAAAGGCTTGAAACTACTTCAGTTGTGTGTAATGAATCTAAATATATGAAAGTCTAATGTTTATCAGTACATTACAGAAAATAATGAACAAATTTTTTGAGAAGGACCTGTATATAGTGCTTTTAACAATACAGATTGTAGCAAAGCACTGAACAGTGTATGATGGAGAGTGATGGTAAGGTATGATGACGAGATTAAACTATTTATTAAATGCAGAGATGGTCTCTGTAATCAAAACAATGATAATCACTGGAAATTAGGTGACCCCTCTAGGGGACGTCCTGTATGCATTTTTGTAGAATAAATATATTTCAAGGGTAATAAACACATTTCTCTCACTTCTGCTGACTGTGGTAACTGGAAGCAGTCCTGGCGGATGTCATAGGACGTTTGCATCAAGTATTGTACCATGCATTGCATCGGCATTTGGTTTCGTTCTCTTTCCGTGCTCATCACTAATCACCCAATGCCAACCTAATAAATCATCCATTGGGACTGATTCCGCATGTCACAGTCAGTCAACGTTACGTCATTGACTGATGTCATGGGGTACCGCCTGGCAGACCAATCGACTCTGACTTTTGGAGAAAACAATGGGAATTGGCCAGTGGATTTTGCATGCAAAGCCACCCCCCCGGACATACGGGGACATACGATGGTGGCGTGCAAACCACTCTCTAGCTTTCGTGCTTAGGAGACGATCTTAATCGACTCCCTAGCGCAGTCTGGCCTGTGGCAAGAGGGATGTAACATCTCTGCCATCGAGGGTAGTGAGGAGGGAGGAGCTCAACCATGCCCTAGATGTATATGGTGCCTTCCATGATTTGGTGAGCTTCTCATGAACCTCCGGACAGAAAGGTACTGGGGCCGAGTGTGGGTGGGATTCTGATGCAGCGAGAGTCATCTCATCCTCTTCTGGAGCACCAAACGAGATGCTGGGTTCGCCATGGCACGAACCGTCATCATCATTTGGTAACTCCACAGGGCCTTGCAGCGAGGGATCAGGAGTCCATGGGGGTTTACCAGGCAGGTCACTCTATGATCTGCAAAGCTGCTAGCTGATGCAGCAGAGGAGCCTTTTTACAACCCGCCAAACCAGAAGGGGTAGTGGACAAAGCTAGCCTTCTAATAAAAGAAAGCTGTGATCTAAGCAAAACCATGGACATGCGCTCGCAGTGAGCACATGAACCATCCACGAAAGCTGTCTCAGCGTGACTGAGGCCCAGACAAGGGAGACAGCGATCATGGTCACCAGAAGTGAGAAAACTTCGCATCCAAAAGCACACGGTCAGAACGACACCCCGGAGGACATGCTCAACGACAGGACCCCATGACGTCAGTCAATGACATAACGTCATAGTGACTGACCGAAATGGAACTGAGAAAAAGTGTTTATTACATTGAAATGAGTGAATGATTCAGTATGTTTGTGCGCTATAGTACATTAATCCCTGTATAATCCTGCACAAAACAACAGTTCTTTTGTTTTTAATACATTGTTTTAATAAGTCAGTGGTCATTATTGCCTGCTAAGTGGAAGTGCCTAGTACGGAAACTTCCGAAACTAGCAAGCAACCTCCGAAATGGCAGAACGCCTTGAAAGACTACTAATAAAATGGAGAGCTATACATGGTTCGCGGCTTTTGCATGACATTGAATCAGAGGAAGACAAGGTTCTGGTAACTAACCGATACGTTAACTGTTGGACCTGTTATTGGCAAAAGAGAAAACGTTGCTGGAGTTGGAAAACGCAGATGATTAGGAGAATGAAATTATTGAGGAGTATGAAGGGTGAATCATCACCATAAAAACACATGCGCACCGAAACAGCACAGCCCCTTTACTGCACAGACAGTTAAGTTGCCCAAGTTGATTATCAAGAAGACTTTTGGAATCAGTTTGAAACTGCTATTCACAAGAATGATGTGCTGAGCCAAACAGTGAAGCTTATTGTCCCCTATTGTCATGGGAGAAGAATGGTAAATGTTAAAAAAAGAGTTAAAATATGTTATTTTTGTTTTTATTGTTCAAAAAAGTATTCTCCTAGCATTGCAAAACTGAAGTTGAGCCACTGATGTCACATAGACTGTTTTACCGGTGTTTTTACTACATTTCTGGATCTGGGCTCATTTCAGTTTTGCTGTCTATAGAGGGTCGGATAAGTGTCTGATATAAACAGAAAATATCTTCATTTGTGTTCCGAAGATGAAAGAAGGTCTTACGGCTTTGAAACTACATGAGAGTGAGTAATTAATGACAGAATTTTCATTTTTGGATGAACTAACCCTTTAATGTGTTAAAATTCGATGTGGGTTTGGAGTACACGAATTTTGGTTGAACTATCCCATTTATAATAAGAATATTAAATGTTTATATAAATGTGACCTTAATAATATAATTTATATTGTTATACATGTACATGCATTAAAAAAAAAAAAAAAATTGGAAGATTTATGATAATGATGCCTGTTGAAATGCATTTTCACAGTGTTCTGAACAGGACTTTATTTCATACCAGAAGTAACCTGCTCTTTCTTGTCTGTCAGTTTCTTCTTTGCCCCGTGATGTATATGTGACTGCGTGAGAACATGATGTGCAGTGTGAGAGTGGCATGGCTTGTCGGACATAGCAACAGTAATGAAGGGGCTACGGTCATAATAGAATTTTAATTTTTGGGTGAACTTTAACTGATAATTCAGAAATAATAGTAGATTGTCAAAGATCATTGTTCCTTTACAAACTTAAAATATCAGGACAGACTAAAATATGACTGTGTTAAAGTTTTTTTTTATTTTTTATTTTGGAGGGACAGCTAAAGGAAAGGGTTTGGAATGAATTTGGAATGGTTTTGGAATTGGCATTGTATATTACCAAAACCACTACAGCTAGATATTGTGATATTTTTGACCTTTTGTGTTTTTAATATTGTGCTACTAACAAAAACATAGATGGCATAAGATGGTGTTCTCTCCATTTAGTTGCTTAAAAAGGTGTTCCCAGTTGTCATGACTACTCTGCTTCGAAGGTACTTGTGTGTGTGAAATTTTCTGACTTGGCTAAAAGAAAGAATTGTGCCATATTCTTTAAAAATGTACTTCTCTTATGTCGTGACTGGACTGCACCCGTTATAATTATAATTCAAATTTGGTCATTAGAACTGGCCTTTTCTTTCTGGAACAACATGCGACGCTAAGGTAGACTAAATGATGGTCCTGCGCGTCGGGATAAAGTTTCTAATTAGTAAAGTCAATAAAAAGACCAATATTTCGACTAAATGGTTTATCTGATACTTCGCGTGTTAACAGGCCTGTGGTTGAGAGTCAAGAGCGTAAGTATGTAGGTTCGGAAATCAACGTGCTTCAAACCTATTACCTTTAGTTACCATTCAGATCCCGATCACTCTCGCGCGTCTTGCGTCATTGAGTCTGTGCTCTAGAGGAGGCGCGATTCAGTTCCCTCTGCTTTCACTCATTCAACAAGCTATGCGTCTACCCGAGAGGCTCTGACAGGTTAACAGCAGAAAAACAACCCTTGGCTATCACTAATCAGAAGAAATGGAGTTGGGGCTATTGAACCGAACCTCTGCAACCACACGGTAACGCGAGCGTCGATGAGGAGAAGACTGAAGAAGTAAGTTACAGGAAAACAACCGGCTTTAAATACATCGGTTGTGTTTTATTTTGCGTGCGTGTGTATGTGCGTGTAAGAGAGAGGAGGAGAGGATGCGCGTGAGGTTTAGATTTCATATAGTCGTCTTTGTAGTAAAGACAGGAATAAACGACATCCTAAATGAATATTAAAGGATCCACATATCCGTGAATAATTTCCCTAAATCAAAAGGCAGAGCATTCACGTGGGTGAAGACTGAAGAGAGAGAGAAAGCCTGCAGCCTACAGAAATGGTTCATAAATTATCAATGTGTTGCGTATAACGAACTGCGTAATACATGCATATGCACGTACCATAGAATTTTATATCACCTAAATATTTATTATTTACTGAATACACATGACTGAATACAGATTAGATGTTTCGATCACATGTCTCTTTTAATAGACAACTTTTAATTATAAAAAATGGTGCTGCTCATTTATTATTTATGGCTTCTTCTTACATCTTATTTACAATATAAATTGCAGCTATTAATAATATTAAAGAATTGTTCGGGATTAAATGCAAAATTAGGCATTTGATTTGTACAATCTAAAGCATTTAATTGTTGATTATTTGTTAAGGTTGATTACCAAAATCTTTACCTCATCCCTACTTTTTGAATGGGAATTCACAAATAAAATTTGAAGGTTATACATCCATGAAACACCTACGTTCATTTTACCTTGTGTAAGGTATAAAGTTGTTTTTAACATTTTTCACTGAATCTGAAATAAATGTAATAAGATAGTACTAGATTAATCATGTTATAATCCATACTATTTTAGTCCTGTGGCTGATTTATTAAAACATTTATAAATCACACCATAATTGCAATTGTATCCCATATTTTTGCTTATTTTCTGGTAATCTCAACATTATGCCACACATGCTTGAATCTTAACTTGTACTGAACCCATAGATATCCCTTTTACAACGACTAACATCTGAACTCTTTTGTACTACATAGTCAGATTGTGAGTTTGAGTGAGCCACATATGACCTTGTTAGCCAAGGGAGAATGCTGTATGATGTGAATCCCATTTTAAGAATTAAAACAATTTAAAACTGTTTAATGAAATATAGGTGTATAGCCTACAATGCCTACAATTGATTAAACATGTTTAAAATGGTAAATTTTGATGTCATTGTTACACTTAAATTACTCAAAAAATTAAAATGAACTTTCATATGCTGCAGCACCCTTAATCAGCAATGAGTGATTTAATCATTTGTGCATGTGCTGTGTAATACGAATAGGTAAAAGTTAAAAAATAAATTTTTGAGGGGGTCAAGAGATTTGAAACTACCTACGTACCTGCTCAGGATGACCTACCAGTAATAACATCTCTGTCATGTCACCTCTCAGAGGGATTAGCATATAGCAGATATAGCATATGGACAGGTGGAGCTTGCTGGCCATAAATATTTTTTAGTGGTATGAAACAGTATTTGTATTATGTTATATTGTCAACTGGCAATATAACCATTTTATATGCTTACCAATGGCTATTGTGACTCATATTTGATGCTTGGTGAATTATTTGAAAAATAATGAAATAATTCCTAGGGGGCTTTTCATGTCTTTCTTCAATGGAAGTACATTTTTAGCAAGTCTATATTTTTTCGAAAAACTGCAGAGAAAAGTGAGCAGAAGAGGCACTTTTACATGGACTATACAATCTTACATATTAGATTCTGAGCCACAGATTCCCACAGACTTGTACACTCTTAAAAGCATTAATTTCAGAGTCAGGTCGTAAACTGTGTAAAATTGCCTTAAACAGCATGGGATGCAAGCATTCTCACACTCGAGGACTTGAGTCTCAATGGTGAGAGCCTGCCCACACAAAGAAGCTTTCAAATATTTCTGTGTTTTGCTTGTCCGTTGCAAACACCAAATGACTTCTTCAGCTGATGATCTTTTCACCAAGTCTGTGGCCGTGTGACAACTCTCCAGCACTCTATAGTATAAAACTTTGGTTTTTAATCATCAACCTCCATACAAAACCTAAATGTGGAGCTGGGCTAGTGTGTTGCACTATAATAGGACAAAATGTAACATTAAAACTTCTCATGTAGTGAGGCCAGTGTAATTTAAGCACCTATTAGACAGAATTAATGTAGGCCAATTGGAATGAAATTGAGTGGGCTTTTTTGACCTGCATCCCTAAAGATCTGTAAGAAATTTAAAAGAAATTTGCCAATTTTTTTGGATTATCTAAAAAAATCTCTGTTAATTCTGAAACAACCACTGCTCTCAAAGTGTCAGTCAAATTCTTTTAATTATTCAAGCTCATTAATATATATATATATATATATATATATATATACATTATATTAATATACATTATATATGTATTAATATATATATGTATATATTAATATACTTTGCAAACTAGTCTTAGGTTTTTTGTTTAACCTCAAAATGACTCTCTAGGTCAAAAATGATTAAAATATCAAAATATGTTGGTAGCTAACAGTGTTATTTAGAAAATAGATGTGGCCAAATATACTATAATCCTGAACAAAAAAAAAAAAAGTAAGCACATGCAGTGTATGATATTATAGGCAGCACTATAGCAGCCAAAAAAATCAATTCTAAGATAGTCTTTTACTCCCCCTTCACCCTTCAGAAACCACAATGCAATGTTTGAGAAAGACGGTAGACACACATTGCATGTAAAAGATAAAAAAGATACCAACAAACTCATCCTTTTGTCATTTTTATTAGATTTAACTTTGTATCTGTCACGTAAGGAAGGTGAGAAGGCGTGCAGGTTCACGGAGAGCTGGGGGGTATTCCAGAAACTTGGTTAACTTACCGTTTGGTAAAACATAACATAAACATGATATCAGTATTCCCACAGCTACACGATTAACGGCAAGACGTTACAATACTATAACTTCTTCATTTAAATTTCTTCTTCTCATCACATATATAAAGTAAAAAAATGAAACGTAACGGCATACATTATCTTTCACAGTGTCAAACATCAATCAAGCAGGTTATCTTCTGAGAGTAAGTTCCTATGGTTACATACATACCCAGAAAGTTGCCTCCATTTTTGGAACCGAAAGTTGAGGTTATCCACTAACTTACCCTTAAACTTACCCGAGTATGTCACATAACTTGCTTTCTGGAATACCCCCCTGGAGTGCCATCCAGAGCTGGGCTGGCAGATCCAGCTGATCGTTACAATATCACTATTTTGTGTCCATTGTTAATTTGAGAACTTTAGAGTTGGAAATATACACTGATAATTTTGAAGCAATAATTGGAAAAATATTCAGTTTAATGATATCATGTAAAATGTAATTATTTTACTGACTATATATTGCATATAATTAATCTGACTGACCTAAAGTTTATAATATGTAAATGTCAAGGTCCTGTCACTTTCGGTCTGGTTCATTTGTAGTTTGGTGACAAAGCCCTGACAGTGGTTTGTAATTATATTTTTAGGGGGCTATCCTGCAATTTACAGCCATGGTTTGGAGTGTGATCTTCAGATCCTGTCAGTTCAGTTTCGGTTCAGTGTCTGGGTTCAGATATTCATGCTCTTGTCTTTGTTGTGAGCAGGTGTTGAGTGTTCTCTCACCATGAGGTCTTGTCTCATGCTTTTTTTTTCTTTTGTCATGTTTGTTTTAGCATACGGCTTGTAAGTACGCTCATTAGCCATGTGTTCTTGTGTTATGTTTTGTGTGAACAGATGGCTTTTGTGTTTGTTTCTATATGTAGTGTGTTCTTCTCTTTTTGTTGAACACTCTTGTTACCTGATCATTGGATAATTTATCCACCTGTCCTCCTTTGTTGTCCTCACTGTTTGCTTTCCTGTTTATCCCTTCCTTGTGTTTTCAGTCCTGTAATAATTAGTTTTTTTCTTTAACACCCTTGTGTTCGGTGTCCTGCCCCATTCCTTCAAGGTAGTTTTATTTATTTTTTGTAATGTAATAAAAAAGGTTATTACTCTGTGCATTAGTTCTTACCTCATCCCTTACATCAGACCTGGCAGTTAAAGCCTACAGTTGAAGACAAAATTCTGTTTCAAATATTTCAATTTGCCTGGAATAAAATTATTATAAAAAAAATGGCTAAGTTCAATATTATTAGCTGTTTCATTGACTACAAAAAGAAACCGCTGTTGTCCAATGACTTGGCTAACTAACCTAATGGCGAGTTCAGACTGTACGATTTTCAAGTAGTCGCGTGCCAGTCACTCAGGTTTGCAGGTTTTTTTCATTAACATTTAGGGTTTCTTCAGCTTCAGGTTTGTTTTTTACTTTGGTTTGTAGTACTTTCTTAGTAACCAGTAGAGTTTTGGTAAATGTGGGGTTTGTTCAGATGTGATGCTTGGTAGAATGCGACTCGTGTCTCTGCCTGTCTGAGATTTTTAGTTTTTTTTTTTAAACCGTCAGCTGGCTCTAACCAGTTTTTTTTTACGTCACGCACTTCACGACTGTCTGACACTTTCTTGCTGTATTTCATAAATTTTTTTTAAAAAAGAACCAAAAAAGTAAAAAAAAAGATAGTTATGTTGAGAAGAAAACTCTTGTTCATTACATTTTACTTCATAATTGCAACCGCATGTGTTAGATTTAATTCTTGCAAAACTCTGTATATAGTTCATTTGTTATCGTGATCAAAACTACTGATCTGAAGCTCATTGCTGATGCTGTCATGTAAATAGTTTTCTAATCAGCAATAAATATAACAATTTCTGATCAATCCATATCAATTGCATGCTTAAAATAACATACTGGTTAAAGCCCATTTTAATACAACCCAACCCACTTCCAGGTTAAATCCCACAGATACAGATAATTCATAGGGTTAACAGATACAGATACAGATAATGCTGTACTCGCTCATCCCTAAGAAGAAGCATATACTGTACACGTTTAGTTTCAAGAACTGCCAAGATACTGGTGAATGATTTAGCCAAGTCTGGGACTGATGTCTCAGTGAAGATGGACACTAGAGGCCTGGACAGAAATGGACTGTGAGGTTGCAGACCAAGAAAAATATTCTTCTGAAGAAAAGGCAACTCCAAGCTACTGTATTTAGATGTGTAAATGACTACCTGGAGAAAAATTATGCACATTAGAAATATGTGCTTTGGTCAGATGAGACAAAACTATTCATTCTTCAAAACTAGAACTTTTTGGCCATAGAGATGTTATCTATATTTGGAGTTAGAAGGCCCAGGTGTTTAACGTGACACTTCAGCGTGAAACATTGAGGTGGGAGTGTAATGCTGTGAGGATGTTTCAGTGCGTTTGGAGCTGGGAATCTCGCCAGGTTCAAAGGAATCATGAAAATGTAAAACTTCGAGAAGATTTTGAAAGAAAACCTCAGGTAATCTGCACCAATAGATGGTTTGGGTCGACGTTTTGTCTTCCAGCATGTTAGCAACTCAAAGCATAACTCTTCTGGTGAAGAACTACCTCCAAGTGAGCAAAGTGAATGTACTTGGCTGGCCTACACAAAGCCCAGACTTGAATGTAATAGAAAGACTGAAGCCTAGAGTCCATGCCAGGAGACTAACAGCTTGAGAGATTTGCTGAGGAGGAATGGACTGTAACTCCTCAAAAGCTGTAATCAAGAAGAGATACTGATTGATAGAGCAACATTAGTCCTGATCACTTAAGAAAGATAACGACACCTGTCATCATCCCATCTCAGTCACCCTCACACAATATATTTTAAAGGAATAGTTCACCCAAAAAAAACCTCTCTCATCATTTACTCAACCTCAAGTACTTCCAAACCTGTATGAAAAAAGTTTTGTAACCAGGCTATTTTGGGTCACCATTGACCTCCATAGCATTTTTCCCCTTTCCACGGTGACCCAAAACTTCAGGGTGAGTAAATAATGACACAATTAAAACTTTTGGATGGACTATTCCTATAAGTAAATCAGAAAATGTAGAATAACTGTTTGAAGAAGGCTGAAAACCTTCAACCATCCAACATGGAATTGTATTATTTGAAAAATAGCAGTAGATTAATTTTCTCTTGGTTTTGCCCTTTTTAGGATTAACCAAAACTTTTTACTTTTGTAAGCTCAAACAAGTGTTTCTGTAGTAGATGTATCACTACCAGGGTCATAGTTTTGACTCTAGAAAATGCGTGAACTGTACTATGAATGCAGTAAGATGCTTTGGGTTCAAGTGTTTTATAAACACATAGAGTAAAGGTTACGATTAATTAAATTTGTTTAACAGTGTAAGCAAGACAGTTTTGATGACTTGATATAAGAGCACACACACAAACTGTTTATCAGTAAATTACTGCTGGGCTACAGATGTGAATAATTATACTGTATAATCTTATATTATGCTTTTCTTTCTTTTTCTTTCTCTCTTTTTTCTGTGTGTTAGTGGCTGCTCCCGACCTCCTTGATCCTAAAACAGCTACTCACAACTCCAAACCACGCCTGTCGTTTTCAGCTCAGCCTGTCCTGCTGAAGTCTCCAGATGACTTTGAGCCTCGTGTGAGTGTTATGCGATGGAAAACAGTGCTGAGCGTCTTCCTGCTAGTGGTATTGTACTTGATTCTCGGAGCAACTGTGTTTAAAGAGTTGGAGCAGCCTCATGAGACATCCCGGAAACTCGCCATCCTAGTGGAAAAACTAGAATTCCTTGAGCAGCACTCGTGTGTCAACTCATCAGACCTGGAAAACTTAGTGAAGGTATATAGCTGACATGCACATAAACCAAATATTGGACAAAACACATGTTGTGCAGCTTGGATTACACATTTTAGGTTTCTTATTCAGTTTACCGACTTTTTGGGCTCATTTTACTTATTTTTTTTATCTTTAAAATAAGAATGTTTGATTTATTTTTATTAAGGAAAAAAGAAAAAGACTTTAAAAAATGGCAACTCAGATCACTGGTGTCTGAGGGACAGTAGTTGGTATCATACAATTGTGCTGCCCTGGGGTAAGATTCCCAAAAGCAACTATGATCACACATTCTATCATTACCAATAGAGCATCCTAGGTGTATATGACTTTCTTCTTTCAGGCAAATCCAGTCATATATAGAGTTATATTACATTGTAGTGGGTGGGTTTTCTGTTTAACAGTCCAAAACACATTCAAAAAATTGCATCCATAAAAAAATGTGCCTCACATGACTCCGTGGCATGAATAAAGGCCATGTGACTCCATGCGGTTGCCTCTGACATATGCCAGTCTCGCAAGTTTGTTTACAGGTGCAAAGGAAGCAAAGTTTCCTTACTTTACAAAAGGAAAACCAGTCTAGTCGAAATCAAAAACCTTTGACATTTTTCTTTATGTGGATTTCTTTACATAGATAAAAAGTGGCATTGAAATACTTTTTCACTAGTCTTGAAATTAAATAAAATGTGAAATAAAATATCTATCCATCCATGCATCTTCTTCTGCTTATCTGGGACCGGGTCGCGGGAGCAGCAGTCTAAGCAGGGACGCCCAGACTTCCCTCTCCCCAGACACTTCCTCCAGATCTTCTAGGGAACACAGAGGCGTTCCCAGGCCAGCCGAGAGACATAGTCCCGTGAGCAAGACCTCAAGATACTTAAACCCCTCCATCTGAGGCAGGAACTCCCCACCAACCTGAAGTGGACAGGCCACCCTTTTCCAGCTGAGAACCATGGCCTCAGATTTGGAGGTGCTGATCCCAGTCGCTTTACACTCAGCTGCAAACTACCCCAGTGCCTGCTTTAGGTCTTGGTTCGAAGAAGCCAACAGGACAACATCATCTGCAAAAAGCAGAGATGAGATCCTGTGGTCCCCAAACCGGACCCCCTCCTGCTCCTGACTGCACCTAGAAATCCTGTCCATAAAAATAATGAACAGGACCGGTGACAAAGGGCAGCCCTGCCGGAGTCCAACACGCACTGGGAACAAGTCTGACTTACTGCTAAAAATGCGAACCAAGCTCCTGCTCCTGCACAAAATAAAGTGAAATGTGGATGTAATCTGCAGATTTATTGATTGTACAGTAGTTGAAGAATTAGCTAAAACTCAACTAACTCAAATCACTCTAAGGACATTGATTAGGACATGATACCATTCACACAGCAGAATTTTAAAAACTGATGGAAACTACAGTTTCACTTTACAAATTCCCCACACAAAAGTGGTCAAATACAGAGATTCCAAACACAACAGTCTGAAAGTCTTAAAGTGTGTGAGAAGGAAAATGCTATGCAGCAACCACTGACCTATAGACCATCAGTGAAGGCACTTATCCATACGTAAGCTTCATAATTCACTGCCTCAAAGATTGAAAACCTCAGTCAAATGACTGGATGACTGGAGGGACATCAACAAAATCACAAAAACAAATCCTAATCCAGGACCGAGTGTAATGACCCCTGCTTTATTGGATTGGCTTTCCCCTCTTTGATGCAGAGAGGTTACTAGATTCAATAAAGAAACTGTGTATGACAACGCATAAACACCCACAACGTCTGTGCTGAATGTTATTTGCATGGCTCGGTTCATGTGGGTCGATTCTCAGTGCAGTATTTTAGAGAAAGCGGCAGTGCCAATTCAGTGTTGATTGCATTTGCTTAAACCAGTCTGTGGGTGGTTAGTATTATGAATATTTTTGTGCTAAAATAAAAAATTATAGTTAATTGTTGCTCAGACAGATGCAACAGATAATTCTGCTGTGCCTTTGTTTGGAACTATTTTCATTGGACTTAAGACATCAGAGTGGAAGGAAAAGAAGATAAATTTAAGTAATTGTGTTTCCTTTATACGGTGCTTGGGTTTTAATCTTCTTTCCCTTTGTTGAGTCTTAAGAAAGCTCACAGATCTGTTCATGTTTAAGTCACACACACAACTCACAGACATTTCAGTCCTTGCTTAAGTGTACTGCTGATTGCTACTCAATACAATGCACCTGAGACCTAAAGCTCTTTGCCATTCAGATAATAGATCACATGTGTCACAGTGGAGTTCTCCACGGTCCTGATCACCTCCTTCATCCAGCAGTGTACCTAAAAGCTCAATCACAAAAGTATACTTAGTTCTTTTTACACTAGCACAGACTGGAAGAGTGTTTACTTTCCATGGTG
Organism: Enteromius unitaeniatus; assembly: GCA_032359435.1. Classification (NCBI taxonomy): domain Eukaryota; kingdom Metazoa; phylum Chordata; class Actinopteri; order Cypriniformes; family Cyprinidae; genus Enteromius; species Enteromius unitaeniatus. The sequence continues at coordinate 661,669 of JAUMHI010000065.1, forward strand.
CTGGTGGAGTGATCAATGCAGGCTTATTATATTTGTGTAAATATGAATGAGTAGAGACACCTGAATATTGATGTATAAAAATAGAAACCTTTTTCTCTTGTCACAGCAAGTGGTGTCAGCATTACGAGCTGGAGTGAACCCTTCAGGAAACCCATCCAATCAGAGCAGTTTATGGGATCTCAGCAACTCCTTCTTCTTCGCTGGAACAGTTATTACAACCATAGGTAGTAAAGGACACACACTAACATCCATGCAGTAGAGTACCTAGTTTCTTCTTAAGGCTCATAAGAACAGTGATTGTTCTCCAAATGTATGTTAAAACTGCCAGAGTAAACCAAAAGGCATCGATCTGATGTCAAATTCAGTCTGAAGTGTTTTTTAGGCACACTGATATGATGTCAAGCAGACAGATGGAGCTAAGTCTGTTCAACAACATTAACAGTTAAAAATGTTATATCTATGTCAGAGAAATTGAATGTTTATTGCCCACAGAAGACCAGCTAACAGATGGCTTAGCGCATACAAGACATACAAATTAAACATACACTTTATATAGCTTAAAGCACTCACCTTTCTTGGAAACCTTCTCTAGACCCCTTTAGTCCTTGTTACATCTTTCTCTTCTTCTTAAAGTGATTTCAATGAGGAGATCAGCGTGCTTTTGTGCCTGATGTTATATGATGGTCTTCTTTTGCTCATTCAGTTTCAAGGGTTATTTCACCCAAAAATTAATATAAATTCTGTAATTAATTACTCACCCTCATGTCATTCCAAACCCATAAAACCTTTGTTCATTTTTGAGTTTCTTTCATTATTAAGATATTTTTGATGATATCAGAGATCCATCCGACCCTCCATAAACAGCAATACAACTGAAATGATCCCAGGTTCAGAACCATAGTTAAAACATTGGTAAAACAGTCCATGTGACATCAGTGGCTCAACTTCAGTTTTGCGATGCTAGGAGAATACTTTTTTTTTGCCCAAGGAAAACAAAAATAACATATCATCAGCATACTGTTCTTTTTGTTTTCTTTGTGTAATATAAAAATATTGTCTTAAATGCATTGCTGTGTGTAAAACAACCATTCAAGTTTTGAAAAAAAAAACGTGTATGACTCATCGCTTCTTAAATTGCTTAAATTTTAAACTTTAAACACACTTTGTTTGTGTGTGTGTGTGTGTTTTACACGAAATACAGCTTCAAGAGGTATCAATTTGTACAATTTAGAAAAGGTAATTTCTCAAATACTTTTTGAGTACTTATTATTATTTTCCTTTATTCACTGCAGGATTTGGGAATATCTCACCTCACACAGAGGGAGGACGCATCTTCTGTATCATCTATGCCCTGTTGGGAATTCCTCTGTTTGGGTTCTTGCTGGCAGGAGTGGGAGATCAGCTTGGAACAATCTTCGGAAAGGCAATCGCTAAAGTGGAGGGGATGATTGAAGTGAGTTTTTTTTACATTGATATTAAATTTTAGTTCAGTCAGTACAAAACCATTTTACATTTATGTAATTTATATCATTATATAACTGACATTAAGTAGCCTACAAATGATTTCTAATTGCGAAGCTGACAAGAAAAGTATTTCCTCTTGTTATAAACACAAACTAGGCTCATTAAAAATATGTGCCTCTATATACATTTCAGCAGAACTGGAAAAAACATACCTATATGTACTGTACGAATCACTGTAGTTTCTAGCTTAAACTAGAATTATTTTCTAGAGGCAGTAAAACTCTCACAACTTGTCTACCTTTTTTACACAAAGTATGATATGAAAGTATAATAAAGGCTTATTTTGACACAATTACTTGCATAATATTATGTTATGACTTCAAAACAATTTTAAGATCCTGCAAGATTTGAAAACTGATACTTTTGAATGTTGTCGTCACACACACACACACACACACACACACACACACAGACAGCTTCAGTTTGCTTGGTAGCTCTCTTGCACTTAGATGTTGAAGAGCTCTGGCACAAACTCAGTGACACTACGTTTCTGCAAAACGGTTTGATTAGGGATGGAGCTATTCTTTGCAGGAGAGTCGATCGCTAAGAGAAGGATTGGACACCCCTGTCCTAAAGTATAAACTGGATGCCACAAAAGTCAATAGTGCAGTCCTATTCCTGCAAAATTAAGCTGTAATCCTGATCAACCACACATGACCCACCCACTAATTAAGATCTTCATGAGCACATGATTAATTCCAGACAGCTGTGTTGAAGTAGCACTGGAACTGAATGCAGCAGGTAAGCACAGTTGATCTCCAGGAACAGGTCTGTGCACAGTAATAATAGTGAGTACATCTGTGATTTCCTATCTGCATGAACATGGTGAGAAAATGCACTGTGGCTCCATAGAGGAATTCAAATATCTGATGAAAAACAGGCTAGTGCTTTATATTGCTTATGTCTTCTACCTCTCTAAATTTCTTCAGGAGATTTATAAAATACATGAGTATATGTCACATCACATTTCCAATGCTGCAGATTACCCCACTCTTTTATCCATGCTCTAGTCCCAGCTGATAAAGTCACTTTCAGCTTTTCTATACTTGCTCTCATTTGACTTCCTGTTTGTACAGCATGATCAAAGACGGCACAGATGGAAACACGCTGTTTTTTTCTAAGTGCTCTTGCTGATTGTTGATCAAACGTGTTCCACTTAATTAATTTTATTTTCATTTGGTCTGTTCTTGAAAGCCATTTTATTAAAACAGGTCACATTTGTCAAAGTGCACACTTCAGCTAGATAGCTGATAGATTTTTCACTTAATATGTAACACTATAACTACTAAATATTAAACTATTAAAATGAATCGCTGATTGAGATATGTGACAAAACATGTCCCACAATTTAATCTACTGTTGCTTTTTTAAAATGCCAGTTAAAAACACACACTTTAAAATGAATCACACATGATAACTAGAGTGTTCTTAACACAAATGTTCCATTTCGTCTTTTTTCATTTAATTAAAAATCATGATATTACATTTTTAATTACTCCATCTTACGCCCCCATCCTGACAGCATAATGCAATACCTATTAAATATTTATCTAACTTAGGGCACTGCATGCTGAGGGTCCTTAGTATTCAATATTTTATACTGCCTCATTTTTACAATTATATTTATACATATCTTGTGGTTTTGACAGGAATCTGAATATCTGAATATTCAGCTGCTATGAATTTAGTAATGCTATATTGGCTTGCTACGATTATAAGTGGGTCCTATTAGTAGTTATGCAAATTGCATTTGGAAATGTCGAAGTAGGTTTGTTGACATTTATCTTTCATGTTGCCAGTAAACAGTAAAAAATTTTGTTTTAGTGTTGAACCATACGAAGAAAAAAACTAAAGCAGCTCGAGATTTCAAACAAAAATCTCTGAACATCTTGAACATATGAATCCAAAATAATTCCCTTGTACATAAACTTCAGCTTGTTTTTCTTTTTTCTTTCAATGACAGGTTAGTGTTTTATTAGTACTCCCTAATGCAATATTTAAAGGTGCACTCACTTGATGTTTCCTCACTCCCCCAGCCTGTGACCAGAAAATCCATTGTCTGTCATCATGAAGGATGTGTTAATTCTGTAACTGAACTACAGTTGACCTTACAACAGCATTTTACTTAACCACGTGCCAGTGCAGTACTCTATCTATGTCCATTAAAAAATTATTTCATGGGATGGGATGTTTAAAGAAGAAATCTATAATCTTGAAATTAATTACTTCAAATGCAGTTCATCACTGCATGAAAAAAAAAATCTCTTGCACTTTCAGAGACAAATGTCCCAGCTATTGGAGTGATTTGTCATACCGAAGACATTCTTGTCTTGAGGATAAACAAACCTGTACATGACCTGTGCCTGCCAAATATTTAATCAGTGGGTCTCACACTAAATGTACCTATCTGTGCAGGAGAAAATATACAAAGATAAAGCACAACGATAAACAGTCTTTAATAATCCTCATAGAGGTAATCCAACAAGTAGAGTAATCCAACACACACTAAAATAGATGAGACTCGACAAAGAAACACTGAAAAGAATGCAACTGATAATGACGATAATTAAATGACACACACCTGAAAATAATGACAATTGAACATGAGACTAACTAGCTCACACAGGGCACATGGGGAATGGAAGGCACAGCAAAACAATCCTGAGTTATGTGACATCTAGCTCCATTTTTACCATTAATGTGTGGTATATACTGTATATGGAGATGGTTGAACCTCAGAGTTTTTTGCAGGCTGAGAAATGACCTGAATTCACTAAAGGTTGCTGTAGATGCATTCTCTTAAGGGATAGGTGCTGTCTTGACACAGAATCAATATGATGAAAATCTGTCACATACGTATGCAGAATGACAGCTGAAAATGATCACTGGCAGTGATGTTGGAGTGTAAAAGACTAATTTCATATCTACAGGGTCTGCACTTCACTGTACTTAGTGACCATAAATCTTTCAAAAAACATAGAAAGACTAGAAAAGCATGCTTTGAGTAACAGCATCAATATTATAGATAATGCCTTATTGATGGGTGGGGGCATTGATGGATGTTCTCCTGCTAATGAGAAAGACTAGTAATTCCAGTGAATCTTCAGAAAGAATAAAAACATAATGGCCATCAAGAAATCATGTGCTGTGCAAGAGTTCATCATTCAGTGTGGTGGCCTGCAGTGTCTGCAGTTAACGGGCTTGTGGCAAAAATGTCACTAAAATGAACTAAAATAGCCACAAATTCAAAATAACGGGGCAAAAAATGCCAGCGCACAAATAAACTATTGGTAACACTTGTTAAGTATTAACTAGTCAAGTCAAGTCACCTTTACTTCTATAGTGCTTTTAACAATATAGATTGTTAGACAGTATCAAATAGGAGAATAGAGTGTCAGTAATGTAAAATGATAAGATTAAACACTTTACTTTAACTTTTCAGTTAAAGGCATTTCATTATTGAATTCAGATATAAATTTCCAGCTATTAACTTTTCCCTCAGTAAATTCTTTATTTTTTAAGTTTAGGTATTAGGTATTAGGGATGTAGAATAAGACATTAATATGTGCTTAAT
>JAUMHI010000065.1:674102-686835 GCA_032359435.1 Enteromius unitaeniatus
AGTCTAATGTTTATCAGTACATTACAGAAAATAATTAACTTTATCACAATATGCTAATTTTTTGAAAAGGACCTGTACAGTATATTTTATCATTTCATATTTTCACACAGATAATAGTTGTTTCTCAATATGCTTTCTATCTGTTCTTTTGAACATGTGAAACGTCATTGCCCAAAAACCTGCTAATTTCAAAATATTACTGTTATTGTGTCATGAAATATAGTTTTAAGGTGAAAGAAAAACTCAATTCTGCAGTTTATTAAAAAAGAAAGCTGATTTCAGAGCTCCAGGCAATCACCGGGCGCTCAGTGCTTATATATCTGCTTATAGCAGCCTCAAGCTTGGCTTGTCTTTCCAAACATTTGCCGCTGGCTCTGACATCTCTAGTAATTAAACTTGACATACAATTAGATTTGGCTAACAATATATTTCGTGGGCATTTGTGGTCTCATGCATCTAATATTTGTTCTTGGTCATATAGTTTTAGCTAAGCACAAAATTATATTTAACTTTATATATTTATTTTGAACTTTACCGTAGTACAACGCTGACTTTGTCTGCCTTTGTCTTTATTTTCTCATAAGCCTCATACCTTTAAAATGGCTATTATTTCACAAAAATTAAAATAAAAAAAATAAATTCACAAAAAAGAGGCAGAGATGTGGTTATTGTCACACTTTATTGTCTATCGCTGCATACACCACACCTATCAAGTAATGGGACTGATGGCAGTGGAAATGCAAGCTGGATCATGCTGTTCCATATTGAATTGTACCGTACTGTACTGTACTGACCCGTACCACTCAGTGGAATCGAGCCATGCTACGGTGACATACATGTTTATCTGAAAAACAATGCTACTGTCAGTTATTCTCCTTTGAAAATGTGTGTTCCAGGCCGGAATGTCGGTCTTTGTTTTGGTCTGTGTAACCCGCCTACTGCCAGTTTACCCAATTGTATTTCAGCAGTATTGCCAGTTAGTGAAAACCCATTGTATTTAATTTTACTCATCGTCATGTGCACTCATTCCTGTTGGTGTCATCAATCGGGTAACCTGCGTGTGCGTCAAGTCTGAGGAGGAGGAGATGGGTGAATACTTTGAATTTGGGGGACCCCAGTGACCAGACAATGTGTTTTGGATACCTTCTCACCCCAAGCCACTCTGAAAGATCTATCCGTGAGATAGGATTCAAACCAGTGAAGTGGAATCCCTGTGATACCCAGTGATGAGAGTGTGGACAGGAGGATCTGATGATTTACCATGTCAAAAGCAGCAAAAAGATCTAGCAGAATGAGTACTGATGATCTGGAGTTGGCTTTTGCAACCTGCAAGGCTTGGGTGACTGACAGTAGTGCAGCTTCAGTTGAGTGGCCACTCCTGAACCCTGATTTGTTAGCATCCAACAAGCTGTTCTGTCTGAGAAATAGCGGTAATTGGTTAGAGACGACTCGTTCAAGCGTTTTCGCTATGAATGGAAGGAGAGAGATCGGTCTGTAGTTATCTATAAGTGAATTGTTTAATGTAGGTTTTTTGAGCAGCGGGGTTACCCGAGCCTGTTTGAATGCAGTGGGGAAAGTGCCTGTGAGGAGAGATGTGTTGATGATGTGTGTGAGTGCTGGTAGGAGTGTGGGAGAGATTACTTGGAGAAGGTGAGAGGGGATTGGATCTAGAGGACAAGTTGTAGGATGGCTAGAAAGGAGAAGTTTGGATACTTCTGCCTCCGAGAGAGGACAGAAGGAGAAGAGTGGGGTCTTAGCTGTAGGTGTTGTCTGTAGTGGTTCCTGTATGCTTGGAGCTGTGAACTTGCTGCTGATAGTTGCAATTTTGTCCAAAAAGAAGGTAGCGAAATCATCTGCAGTTATAGAAGTTGTGGGGGATGTTGCTGGTGGGCAGAGGAGCGAGTTGAATGTTTTGAAGAGCTTACATGTGTCTGTAGCATTGTTGATCTTCGTGTGGAAATATGTGGATTTGGCAGACTTGCGCAGAGAAGGATGAAAGCAAAGACTGATGCATCTTCAAGTCAGATGGCTCTTTAGAGTTGCGCCATGAGTTTGGACCGATGTTCCCGGAGAACATCGGAGAGCCAGGGGTTAGAAGGGGTGGCTCGTGCAGGCCTAGACAAGAGAGGACATAAATCATCTAGGCAGGAGGTTAAGGTGGAGCATAAAGTGTCTGTGGCTGCATTAACGTCCAATAAACCCTATCACAGTATCACAATTTCTAAGGGTGTTTAAACCTGCTCCTAAAGGGCCAACATCCTGCAGAGTTTAGCTCCAACTTGCTTGCCTGGAAATTTATAGTGCATCAGAAACTCGGGTTTATGTTTCAAATGATGTGGCTGGGGTACTTGTAACACCGAGTATCATGAGAGGGTAGAAAATGAAAACTGGAATCTTATTATTCAACATAAATTTTTTGGTCATACACTTTGGCAAAATTTATGCTACATCTTTGAGTCCATGCTAACGTACAAACCTAAAAAAGATAACTCTTCTCACATCGTGTACACAGTGTAGTTCAAAAACACATAAAGGTCTACATTTCAGTTGTGGATTTCTGGAGGTCCACTTTCCTGCATAGTTTAGCTCCAACAAAGTTTCCTGGAAGTTTCTAATGATCCTTGATTAGTTGGGTCAGGTGTGTTTATTTAGGGCTAGAGCTTAACTTGGCCCTCCAGAAGAACAATCTTAAAGCATGGGTTCATTTGATTTGCAGAAGTGCATAAACACCAACCTCCTTGTACAAAGAGTTATGCTCACATTTAATTATCAGACAATGTACTAGATATATATTAATATATCTATTTATTCATCTATCATTCCATCTGTGGATGCCTCCATCTCTCCATCCATGCTTTTTTCTTTCCTCAGAAGTGGAATGTGAGTCAAACCAAGATCCGTGTGATTTCTACCGTTCTTTTCATTTTGTTTGGTTGTCTCCTCTTCGTCACCCTGCCGGCCATCATATTCAAACACATTGAGGGCTGGAGCGCACTGGAGTCCATCTACTTTGTCGTCATTACCTTGACAACCATTGGCTTTGGAGATTTTGTCGCGGGCGAGGGCGAGCGACGCCAGCACGAAGAGAACAGTGGTGAGCATAAACGATACACACATCGATGGGCTTTAGTGGTTTGCAAAATGGATTATAGCATCTTTTCTTGTTTGTTTAGGTGGTTCTGAATTGGAGTACCTGGACTACTACAAGCCCCTGGTGTGGTTCTGGATCCTGATTGGTTTAGCGTACTTTGCTGCTGTTCTGAGTATGATTGGAGACTGGTTTCGTGTTATATCCAAGAAAACAAAAGAGGAGGTACGTTTTCATGTGAAGCAATAAATTATGCATTCTGTGAAGAACAGCTGCACCCACGCATCTATGCAAGGCATTAAAACCAACATGAAATTAAACCTGAACTTATTTACAGCATTAGTTCACCCCAAAATAAAAATTCTGTCATAATTTACTCCCCCTTATGTTGTTCCAAACCTAATGCAATGCAATGTACAGTATTAATCAATTTGTATAAGTGATTTAAGCCCTAAACTATTCTTATAACATATAGCTTCAAAAGACTTGGATTCATATAGATATATGATACTTGATGTAAACAGGATTATTAAATATTACATATTTCATATTATTAAATACAAAACACAAACACAGCAAAAAAGAGTTTGTATCACAAAGTTTGGTTCCCTATTTTTATAATTCATCATAATGTTGCTCCAGGTCAATTTTCTGTATTTGCTTTTTTGTTCTCCAATGGCAGGTGGTCATGTCAGTCAAGCGCTAATTATAGAAAAACGGTCAAGAGTCAAGGAAGTTTAATTAAAATTAAGTTCATTTATATATGATAGCATTTGTGTAAAAAACAGACTTTTCACTCATAACATTCCCCTCTCATCCAGCTTCTAAATATCATTCCACAAATTTGAAAATGAAACATTGTGTTCATTAAGACATGCGAGAACATATGGTATTTGGTTTCAGCTTAATTATTTCTAAATTTGCCATTTTACCATTTGTACTTGAATGAATGACGCATTTGTACTTGCAAATAATGATTCGATTTCAGAAAGACAGCCCTAACCTTTTTTTTTTTCTTTTCCCTTTGTCTTGCAAGGAAGGAAAAATACATATTGTTTCGAACAACCAGAGTAAATAATGACATAATATTTAGTTCACTAACCCAAAAACATTATTTTGTAATATCACTATATTTCTTTTGCCATTTAGGTAGGAGAATTTCGAGCCCATGCTGCTGAATGGACTGCTAATGTGTCTGCTGAGTTTAAAGAGACACGAAGAAGACTGAGTGTCGACATTTATGACAAATTCCAGCGTGCTGCATCGATCAAGCGCAAACTGTCTGCTGAAATAAACCTCAGCCCTCCTGTCAATCAGCAGATGACACCAGGCAAACGTGCACGTTCAGTTAACCTTGGAGATGAGAGAGAGGCATATCCCTATACGTTTGTACGACACGGAAGCTTGTTCCTCAACGGTCTCATCCCGGATTACGCTGACCATCGGGATATCACTAAAATACAAACAAAATGAACTGGAATTAAAGATGTTCACTGATAAACTGTGAAAAGATAAGATGGATAAAAAAAAGAATACGACGAAAGAAAACATAAGGGGGCAAAGAAAATACATTTTATTTTTTTTCACAAGAGATGACAAAAATCCTTGTTTTCTACTGGCGGTCATGCAAAAGTAGCCATGTATTCGTATGAATAATTTTGTGAATGTATAGCAAGTTATTAGAATTTATATGATTACAAATTAATATACCGAATTGTAGATTTTTCACAAGCTTTCTGTGGCAAGGCTCTACGAGGCATGACAGTCTTTCTGCTGCAAGAATGGGCTAATATAGACAGCCGAGTAAATGCCATTGATATAAATGGAAATGCTAACGGAGAGCTCTCTCAAAGTTGTATCTAACACACTACAAGACTGTACGAAGCCTGACTTTGGTTCTGCCAGCATAATGAAGTCACAACCAGAAGAGACACAGTCAACAGGTAAGTGAAAGTGACTATAGCAATCTTGCTATCAATCATGTTAAAATGATCATATTTATGAGATGAGCACACATAAACATCACCATGATGTCATGTCACAAATTGCCAGTGACAGAGACTTTTTGAAGGATTGGTTTGGTTGGTGAAAAAGGGTTACACGTTGGCTGGTTTTATTTTATTCGTTTTTTAATTATTAATAGATATATTTTTATGTGGTAAATTTAGTTTTACCATTATTTGTTCACTCTCAAAAAAAAAAAAAGTCCAAAAGGGATCAATGGGGCAATGCCCTTTTAAAATGTAGACTACTAATATTGTTCTGTTAAATTTACACATTTAAGATACACACTTTAGGGGTAAATTGAAAAAAAAAAAGCTACAAAGGCATGCCTTTTTAACTTCACAACAGTAAAAAAAAAAACAATTACACTACGCTTCTTAAAGGGGGACATTGCGTATTCTGGTGACTGGCAAAGAGGTCCACCTCAGCTCTGTAAAATCTTTTCCAAATATGCTTCACCACCTCTGGGTGAAGCATCCATTCCCCAGGCCTCAGCCCCTGTCTCGACAGAACGTCTGCTCCTACATTCAAGTGACCCAGAATGTACATCGCTCTCAGTGAGAGGAACTTCCCCACAGGAGGATCTGACGTGCCAGTTCACACATACAGTGGCCGTGAATTCAGACCCCCCCCCCCGGCGGTTGATGTATGAGACCACCGCTGTGTTGTCGGTGCGTACTAAAACATGATGGTTCATTAGATCTGGGAGAAAGTGATTCAATGCTAAAAACACGGCCAGCATCTCCAGGCAGTTGATGTGCCATGTGAGATGGTGACCCTTCCACAGACTGCGGGGCTGAGCGGCCACTCATGACTGCTTCCCAACCAGTAAGGGATGCATCTGTCGCTATTGTTAACTGGCGACGAGGAACTCCTAACACTGGGCCCTGATTTATAAACCAAGGGTTTCTCCACATATCTAAGGCTCGCACACGTCGGGAGACCTTGATCATTCAAAGCTGATTCCCCCTCTTGGAAAAACTCTTTTCCATCTTGATCTTGAGCCACCACTGTAGGGGTCTCATATATAGCAGGCCTAGCAGAATCACGCTGGCTGCAGCTGCCATCAGTGCGACAGGAGTGACCGGCCTTCTTTCAATCTCTTGACTGAATTGAGAATCGATTCTATTCAAGCAGGGGACATTTGTGCCTGCATCATTGTCGAATCCCACACTACACCTAAGTAAGTGGTCCTCTGAGCCGGAGAAAGCACACTTTTCTTGGAATTCAGTTGCAACCCCAATTGTTTGATATGACCTAGCACGACATCTCGATGTTGGATCACTTCAGTCTCTGACTGAGCTAATATTAGCCAATCGTTGATGTAGTTCAGAACACGAACACCCTGAAGCCGCAGCAGAGCTAGGTTGAGGGCACTGAGGAGAGCGCGATGGTCAGCGCTCTTCCCCAGAGAGACCTGCCCTCAGTCTTCTTCTGCTGGGACCTCTGAGACAAAATGATATTTCTCAGGTCTTCCTCAGGCTTGGAGGCCCCAGCAGCGGAGCGACTCCTCCTTGGAGGAATGCGTGAGGCAACACTCTCTTTTTGAGCCTCACGATATGAGGAGTTGCTACTCAGCAGGGGTTGTTCCCGCCCAGCAACCCCAGAATTTAGAGAGCAACAAGGGAGGAACCGCTGAAACGGCGCCACTTGACGCCACACCTCCTGAAACCTGTCAACAACTTCATTTACTGTGTCGCCGAATAGGCCAGAAGAGGCAAGCAGGTCGGCCTGATAGGTTTGGAGCACGCTCATAGTGTGTAAGCATGCTCTGTCCTGACCTGCTGCCGAGTGCCCCTTGCCTACTAGCGTAGATGTTGTTCTGAGCGGCTTAGTAGGCAAGGTCGGAGCCTTGTACCCATACTCACTCAATCCTGCCACGTTTCCCACGTAATCAATAGCAGGAATGAAAACTCGAGAGGAGTAGGGCTTAGCCCATGATTTACACACCTCGGCTCTAATGTGGAGGTGGCTACCGAACACGTAAAAAGCGCTCATCGAGCTTGTTTTTCCATGGTTCTTGTGGAATCTCGGCTGGCCAGTCTAAATTAAACTTCTCTACGGCCCTAGTAACCACCTCCAACAGCTCCACTTATTTTATGGACTAGTTTTTCCTCGGAGGATGAGAGCGTGAGGGTCGAGCCCGCTCCACGAGAGGAAGACGCGGGTCTCTCTTCACCACGTGCTTTTCCCTTAAAACGGGCAGATGATCTGGCACATGAGGAAGGAGATAGGACTTCGTCCGTCTCCGTAGCCTCGACCAGATCACACTGGGAACCCTACAATCTCAGGCGCCGCTCCATCTCAGCAACAGCGAAACAGCAAACAGTGAAACAGCTTTGAAACAGTGTATTGTGAAAAGCCATTATATACATAACTTTGACTTAATACATACAGCCAAAGCCAACCATAGCACTCTTTTCAATGTTTTCTTGTTTCACCCACTTCATTTGTTTGTGTGTGTTTGTTAAATATTATTGCTGATATATTGATTTCCCTTAAGATAATTAAAAACGTTCTGTGCCTTACAGTCCTTCCCATTGATTTCTTATAATCAGTCACCTTTGACCGCAAACAGAGTGGTTTTGTATGACCACTCATCAAATTAAGGCCTTTTTTTTCTCCAGATTGTGTATTTCAAAACGTTTTTGGAAGCAAAAATGAAATCAGTCAAAAGTGACTAAAAAGCTTTTGGGCTAAAGCAGACACTTTGGATGTGTTGATGTGTGACTTGAGGTTTGAAGTCATCAAAAAGTATCTGAGCACAGCGCATTCAAGTGTAGGGGGTCATTGTGGAGGCAGGCATAAAAGCCTTCTTTATGTATCATATTGCTTCAAATGTAATCAACAAAGCTTTTAACACTGCAAGTATTTGTCCAGTGCAGCTTCAGCTGAACCATTCCCATTTTTGATGTGCTGCATGACTACTCCAGGCACTTTTTTTCCTGTGTCCTTGCAATACGCTTAAGTCATGCTGTTTCTAGGGCCAAGCCTATACTTCTTTTTAAGAGGGAACACTCTCAGCAGCTGTTTATGCTTTTTAAAATTCACAGTGTGCACTACAGTTTGTGGATTTGTGACACCTGGAAAACCTGCATTTTAACAATTCACAAAACATTAATCCCTATTGAGCTATTTGAGATTTCAGTATGGAGATAAAGGTTAGGGCCATGATTTTTCACTTGTAATACAGCATGCTGTGGGTGTATATTAGGACCTCTTATTTTTTTGGTTATGGAATCTGAAGCATTGTTTGGACTCCGCATGACATTAGACTTAAGTGATTGTTTGATTCCATGTGGATTTAGTTTGGGGGGGTTTCTCATTGGTTCCCCATTTTTTTGGGAACAGAAATGCTATAAAACGGTAGCTTTGCTAGACTGACTTTGCGAAATTGAATGTAGTGTCACAGGAAGTGTCTGGCTAGATATATATCCCTCAGCTCAAGCTAATCCATGGCTAGTCAACATATGTTGATTAGACAAGCTCAAACCATTGACCTTTTTCCATGCAGACACGCTGAAGAAGGATGTGAGGAGAGTAATTGGATTTGAATGGGAGAACATACTCACCTTTTTGCTGATAACGATGATGCTGCTCCTTACGGTTTGTGTTTAATTGGAAACAGGTGCCTTGCCATGGTTAATTATTTCCCATGGCAACCCATGGCTCACAGAGTATGACTAAAGCACTTACAATTAAATGTTTTGTTTCAAGTGTATCCTTTTAGCTGTTTTTTTTTTGTTGTTTGTTTAATTTTTTTTTTAAATCAAACTATTAAATGTACCATATTGATATATGTGACCTCGGACCGCAAAACCCCCTTAAGTGTCAGTTTCTCGAAACTGAGATTTATACATCTTCTGAAGGCTGAATAAATAAGCTTTCCATTGAGCTTTAAAGTTGTCCAAATTAAGTTCTTAGCAATGTGTATTACTAATCAAAAATGAATTAACATTTGAATATACATATGGTTGGAAATTTACAAAATATCTTCATGAAACATGATCTTTACTTAATCTCCTAATTATTTTTGGCATAAAAGACAAACATTTATTTTTGGCTGTTGCTACAAGTATAGCTGTGCTACTTACGATGGGTTTTGTGCTTCAGGGTCACATATATAAAAAAAGGGAAAGAAAATATGGTAACACTTTATTAGAAGGGACAATTCACATGCTAATACTTGTTTATTAGCATGCATATTATATTGTTATAACACATGTTGTCTAACATTTAAGATTATTTATTATGAGCCTTATAAACATTTATATTGAACATTTCATTAGTGAGTTGACAGTGAGTGAATAGCGAGCTGATTAAAAAAAAAACCTAATATTTAAGAAAATAATGAAAATGTAAAATAAAAATCAAAACACTTAAATGCAAAAATTATTTGAAATATTGACTTCTTCAGAGATGTAAATAATTTTTTGGTGTTTTGCTGACAAGAACATTTGGAAATCACTGCATTATTCGAAAAGATACATTATTAAACATAAATACTCAAAGGATCATTTTGTTTTAGAAAGGAACATTATAAAAAACGAATTAGGAGAATCAATCAATTATGAATAATTTACCACACTTATGTGTGAATAATATGTAATCCATAAAGATGTGACTAATCTGATTATGATCGAATTACAAGTACTAGACTTGATGCATAATTACATGCAAGCAGCCAAGTCCTATCTTAACCATATTGTAAGTGCATGTAGTTATTTAATATTCACTGAATTTAATGAATACAGTATTCACAATACACAATACTTCAGGACACTGTGAAATAAAGTATAACCAACCTTTTGCATCTATGTAAAACAGATAATCAGTTACTACCCAGAAACAATCACTGAACTTACTGGAAACATCAACACAGTGTCATGACCAATTCATACATACAGTATGAATTGGAGTACAGTACAGTACAGTATTTGTATGATGACTTACAACAAGCCCTGCCCCTCGATCTACTCGTCCTGGGGATTTAGACAAATCGTACAAAATCTTCACTCGTACGAGGTAGCTAATTCGCACAAACTCGTACAAGTGAAGATTTTGTATGATTTGTACAAAAGTAGATCGAGTAGTACATGAGTAGATCGAGGGGCGGGGTTTGTTGTGGGTCATCATACAAATTAATATGAATTGGCAACTCGTAAAATCCGTACAATTTAGCAAAAAAATCATACAAGTGAGGTTCGTATGAATTTGTACTGAGTAGCCACCTCATAGAATATGTACAGAGACCGTGAGACTGGGCTGTAAATATCGCATTTGTTTTTCATTAGCATTCAATCCAAACCAAGTACACCAAATTATTTTAGCATGATAATTTTTGTGCTGATGCCTCATTACAGCTCAGTTTAATGCAACTGTATTGTTTCTGCTTAGCGAGCGCCTCAACCTCTGACATCCAGATCACCGGGCCGAGACAGAGAGATTGCAGTTGCTATGGAGATCTGAAACACGTTTAAGCCACAGCTCCACTCCGCTGCGAGGAATACTATGGGTGCTGATCCATGACCGCAAATTTCGTTCTTCTCGTCCCCACTTGACACTCTTCAGGGAATGAAGAGAGACAGACAAATACACACAAGACTGTTTACAGAAGATGAAACGTGTCCTTAGATGATTGACTCTGAAGGAGACAGGAATTGATGTTTCTCTCGTAGTAGACTCACAGCTGAAAGCATTCAGGAATTATGTTTATAAATGAACTGTACTTTTTTTTCCTCTAAAATGTCTGTAGGCAACTAAAATGCCTTTTTCTTGTACAGGGTAGCTCTGGCTGAACAAAACGCATTGATTTCAATATGATTGCGATATTTAAGTGCTATTCTGTTTCGCCTTTGCTTAGTTAACAACACAAAGAAAAAAGCAATTAAGATCTTCAGCCTGTTTTTTAAAACTTTGTGTGAACCAGATTCTGTGAATGACAATTTCATTTACTATAAATCATAGCCATGGAGTTGCATCACAACTGATTTCTAAAAGCTTTCGAGAGTTTTTTGTGAAATTGGTTGCAAGTTTGAGATGGTTGTAAACCTCAGAGGCACAATGATGATGATCATGGTGAGCATTTTCAGGCATTAAAAGGTGAAGACAGTAAAGTATTATCGTAACCAAATGACATGAAATTAAGCTAGAAGCATTTACCTTCCTGTTTTCGATGGAGTTTGTTTCAGACTAAATCTTTTATATTATCAAATGTACATCAAGTTTCTCTTAAAGCACAGAAACTGGTAAATCTGCCATATGTAAGCATGCAAATTCTGCAGTTAGAATTTATATTGCATTTTGTAATAATATACAGTATCTCTACAGCATAGGATCACTTAATGGCAAAGGTCAAGTGTTTTAGGGATGAAATGAGAAAAAATAATAACCATAGTTGACAAATGATTGTTAGTATATTGGTGCTCTGCATCTTTAAGCCAAAATAGGAGAGAAGCTGATAATAAGTGTGATTGTCAATGGGTTCTTAACTGCACCAGCCTTTTTCAAATAAACTGAATCACATACATTTGATGTGTTTTCAATGGCTGTTCTGTGGCAATAAATTTTTGACAATAAATGGGGATTAATGGTGTTTCATTTTGTGAAAAACGATAACAATACACTGATAACAATAGAATTGAGCTATCTATCTAAAATCCAAAGGATCACTTGTTTCATCATGTTGCCCAGCACCTAACATTTGCTCTGTGGTCAATTCTAGACATAACAGTGTGCCTCTCTGTGAAGATGGTGTTGATGACTTGACTTAGAAGCTTACAGATAACAACTCAATTTTTAAAGGTACCATAACAGTCAGAACTGAATTTATTCCATAATTGCAGCCGAAATATTGCCTTTTCAAAAATATTTTACATTCTTTTAATTACATTTCCCATTTGATGTTTTACCTATAATTCTTTATTATATTAAATATTATTATAATGCCTCAACAATAATAAAGTGAATTAAGTTTGAATTTAATTCACATAACATGTATCAGGTTGCAGCAAAAATTATACAAAATAAAAGTTTGAAAATCTAGCCATATGTAACATTTACATATATTTTAACATTTCAGTATTTCTGCTCATTAAAATGCAAGGCATAAATTAGGCAATTATTGAGTTTTTATTTAAGTCATTTTTATTTTCTCTCTGTGATATGCCAAGAGTCACTAAATTAGCTTATCTTCCCTTTAGACAGTAAAGTGTAAGGTAAGTTTATCAAACTGAGTATATTTCTGAGTAAATAACGTGGGAAGTGAAGATATCTTATCAAAAGAGACCTCAAGACTGTTCAGAAATCACAGTCCCAGCCTGAAAATTCCTCTTCAGCTTGGGTCTTATCATAGGGAAAGCGATCAAAGTTTATATAGCAAGGACCCTGTAAACCAAAAAAAACAACACAATCAATCAATCCAACAGACTTTGTTACTTGGTGGCTTTTCAAGTTCCTATTTTTAAATTTGTCCATTAGCCGCCACCATTCGCAAAAAAATAAATAAAATATATATATATATATATACACACACACACATATATACATACATATATATATATGTATGTATATATGTGTGTGTGTGTGTATATATATATATATATATATATTTTTTTTTTTTTATTTTATTTTTATTTTTTT
>JAUMHI010000065.1:705523-743090 GCA_032359435.1 Enteromius unitaeniatus
CTTTAATCTAGATTTAAACTGACAGAGTGTGCCTGCCTCCCGAACAGTATTAGGTAAATTGTTCCAGAGTTTGGGTCCTAATAGGAAAAAGATCTGCCACCCGCAGTAGATTTTGATATTCTAGGTATTATTAAATGGCCAGAGTTTAGACTATAATGTGATAAGAGCTTGCTCAAGTATGGATCCTAATGGATAGTGATTGCATGTACCAGAATTGCCCTACCTATTTGCAGTAACAGACACGCCCTAAGGGACTTGTGTCATGCTTTTTAGACCATCGTTCAGTTAGGGCCATAAAGAAAAATTTCAGACAGCATTCCACTCCAAAATAAAGCGATGAGAGTGTGTTGCACTCTTAAGTTCAGCTCTGTAGTTAGTCTTCAGGTCATATACTGCCAAAATTCTGAAAAGAATCTTTAAAATGCACAGCCTTGAGTACAGAGGACCTGCAGAAATGAAAGAAAACCTATTTAGTAGGCTCTGTACAACATGTACTGTTGATTAGCTGGTTTAGGTGTGTTTGACTGGAGTTGAATTCTGCAGAACAGTAGCATTAGAGACAATTGCTAGAGTTTAGCACTGTATCCATCCCTAAATGTAATTTATTGCAAACAGGAAAGCATATGGCTCTTATATATACTGTACATATATATATATATGTATGTATAGTAAATTACCTGTCCCACAGATGAAAGTGTGCAGACAAAACACAATAAAATGTAATCTTATGTTAGGAGGCAGATGATGATTTGCTTCTCCCCTGCTCTTTTACAGTTCCCAGTTTTGTCCCAGAGTTCGAGCAGCAGTCACATGGGTGACTCCAGCAGTGACAGCGGTGTTGATGTTGTTCTTAACAAGCCGTCAGACATGTGTCACCGGCCTATACTGGTCGTTTCTTCATCTCCTCCATCTCTCTCCAATGTCAACACATCTAGTAGTCCCTTCTCACAACCCCTCAGTCCACAGAGCCGCCTCCATCACCCACACCATCCAATGCAAGGCCATTATCATCATCATCATCATCATCATCATCTGCAAGTCACTCAGGTACTTGCAGTCTCTAATGTGTCCTCCTAAAGTGTTTGTAGACACAGTATGCGCTCAACAGTGATAAGTTCCCAAAATAATTAACAGCATTTCAGGAAACTAGTTATGAAACTTACTTTATTTGCTTTTAAGTGGCCTTATGGATAGATCAACCCCAAAAATTTAAATTCTGTCATAATTGTCTGGTTACCAACATTCTTCAAAATCTTCTATTGTGCTCAAGAGAAGATAAAAATTCATTTTGAATAATCAGGTTGAGTAAATTACATCAATTTTCTTTTCTGGGCGAACTATGCCATTTAATTTATATTGTCCTCAAGTATTTATGTAGATCTGAATACAGTTAGGCAAACTTCTTTTTTTACAAGGATTTGCACAATGAGAATGCCTCGTTTCACATTTTGAACTAGAAATGGTTGGCGATTCTGTTTTGAAGTGTGTTTGATGTTTGTGGCTGGTGCCTGTCTCTAAATGTGGAGCAGCGCTATCAGATTATGGTAATATCTACTATTATTGTGATGTAATCCTGATCACTGTCACTTACACTCAGTCAGATTATGCTGTATGGAAATGTGCTGCTAAAATCACACACACACAAACTACACTACACCTCTAGGCCAACCTATGTTACACACAAAGCTCGTTTTTGTTTTATTATTATATTATCATCCAACGTGATGTCATGAGAAAACAACACAGTCATATAGTATAAAATTAGTTCGGTTGCAAGTAGTGAGTGTATTTTGTTTTCTTATAGCTTTTGTGTCACTGCTAGAGTTCATATCAAACCAGTTGATATCAAAAACATAAGCACATTGATTAACAGTTACTCTAGAGTTGATTGATTGGTTTATTTTAGTTAAACAGTTTTGGTTGCATTTGAAACATTATTAGTACTACCCGATCTTACTTAGGTAAATAAAAATGAAGACCTATGTTATTGATATGCAAAAATGAACTGGTATGCCAGCGTTTCCCAACCCTAGTTCTCGTGCCCATATGAGATTTGCAGAGCAGGGACTGGGACTGCATAAGGACTGGGAAACGCTGTGCTACGTGATGGGTAGGATTAGGGTTGTGGGGTATAGATGCGCATCATATGTACACAAAAACTGCGTATTATATGCATGGCAACAAATTTTCTACCATATCAACCTAAAACTGCATTTTATATGCACGCCAAACAAACTATGTCATATACGCCAATGTACAGTGGCCAAGAGTATTTAACGCGCTGCAACTTAAGAAAACACATGCAAATAGAGGAAACACCAGCACATTAAGAAAACATTTTCATCAAGTTGACTACACAAGTGCTGCCAACCTCACAACACATGCAAATATGTGAAAATGAATCAAGATACAACGTGGAGCACGCCTTTCTTCTTTTGATTATGCGTTCAATACTGTACATTTACAAAAGTTGATTTTGTTCCGACTGCTGTTTATATGACTATATCTGTCAAACTGACAAAATTCTGCGTGTGTTTTTTATTATTGGATAACATAACTGTAACTACACAATTTAACATAAAGTAGCCTATGGTAAGATTGCATTAAGTAAAAGATCAGTGTTTGCATTCCCCTGTGTGTATTTTGAACTGAAAAGCAAGGTTGTTGTTTTTTTCATTTCAACACCCTGCTTGAATAATTGCTTTTTCTTTTGGATATTATCAGCCTAGATGGCTAAGCTAAGATGGCTAACTTATAGGCTTAATTTAATAACTAAATATAATTTCAAAGTAAGTGAAAATAAATCAGCGGTGCTTAATTAACTGTCAAAATAGAATAATTGTCAGAATAATCCCAGCAAATGCAAATCTTAGCGGGTCCGTCACTTTTTTGGTTCCCCTTAGAACATTTCCGTTGTGGTCTGTACAATATTCAGCACGTTTCTTAATTTGCACGTGTTGTGAGGACTGCCAGCACTCGTGTTGTCAACTTGATGAAAATGTTTTCTTAATGCGCTGGTGTTTTCTCTATTTGCATTTCTTTTCTTAAATTGCAGCGCACTGAGCTCTCTCGGCCACCGTACCAAAGTCCGTTTTTGCGTATCAATACTACAAGTTAAATTTTTTTTTGGCATACTATTTATACGCTTTTTCATGATACCACTGGTAACAAATAATTCCAGTTTGAATTGTGAGTTTGAGAGTGACAAATTTTTTAAAAGCATTTGCTGTCAGTAATTTGTTATGAATTGAAATCATAACTAGGTACTTCACTGAAAGTGCATGCATAGCCCAGCAGGCACACAATGTCATAAGACATTGATATTTGGTTTCATTTGGGTTGCAACGTCAGGTTACCAAAAGACAATGTAAATCTAATGTAAGTCTAATGTCAATGTTTAATTGATGTTCAATACCGATGTCAACTGATGTTGATATTTTGTTGTTTAGGTTGTGTAACCAAATTCCGATGTTAAGTCAACATCAAATACTGACATCAACCCAATTTTCAGTTTCAACCAACCATGTCTGACCTTATGTCCAACGTCCACCTGACAATATATTGATGCCAGTGCCTAGTGGGAGTCTACGTACATTATGTAGTAACAAAATTGCATTTTTTGTTTGTTTGTTTGTTTTAGTGCTGTTGTGATTATTATCATGGCGTTTACATTTTTTGACATCAACTGTATTGAATACAATTATATCAGCACAACAAAAGTGATGAGACAAAACCAGCTACACTAAATAAATAATACTTCGACACTAACATTATATGACGATGCTGTTTTAATTTGATTGTTCATTACATCAGACATTTCAACCACTGTATGCTCATCATTTATCCGTTTTGTCCATGAGAGTGTTTGATAAAGCTTTGATAGTCATTATCACACTTTGTTTCCATTCCGTGACAAATCTCTCAGACTTACCTCTTATTGTCTCCTTCTCATTCAGTGCGGGGTGGATGAGCGTTTTTCTGATGAGCAGTTGGTAAGTCTGTCAGTACGAGAGCTGAACAGACATTTGCGTGGGGTAAGCAAAGATGAGGTGGTCCGTTTGAAACAGAAAAGACGGACGCTGAAGAACCGCGGTTATGCCCAGTCCTGCCGTTACAAACGACTCCAGCACAGGCACGCGCTTGAATCCGAGAAACACATCCTCACACAGCAGGTACACTACACACACACATCAAGCTCTGAATTATTACAGAAATTAGACAAATACAATCACGAACAACAAAAGTCAATTATAACAAGTTTTGGGGAAAGCTGCTAAAGGTAAAACATAAATTGTGTTTTATTGTGTACTCACAATAACTTTTTTTCAATTTTAGAGTAATATAACTTGGTTACTTTTTCAAAAACGTAACGCCAGTTACTTTGTTTTCTTATATATTAACTGACAAGTCTCCTGACTCCTGACATGTTGGGAGAAATCAGAAATACAGAGACATTGTGCGCAGTGTGCATTAATTCATCTCACTCTCAAAAAACTTTTAGATTTAGTATTCATCAAAATGAATTAAAATAAACTCTGCAAACCTGCAACAATTAAATTACACAAATCTCATTTTATTAACCAATGTCTTTGCTGCTGATCTTTGATGATCCGTTTATTTACTTGCATTGAAAGCAAAAATTATTGTGCTTCATTGTTGTTTCTTTAATGCTAAAGATTATTGAACTTTCTTCTGTACTCTATTGTACAGATGTGAATTAACTTTCTTTCAGCCTGAGGTTTATTCGTGACACTTTTTGGTGTGCTTTTACATTTGCTTTAAATAGAACTTCTTATATTAAAAACAAACACTCAAGCTCTGCCCATATTTAATAAGTAATGCAAAAGTAATGTAATACTTTTACTTTCCATAAAAAGTAGCTAAGTAACGTAATTAGTTATTTTTTTAGGGAGTAATGCAATATTGTAATGCATTACTTTTAGAAGTAACTTTCCCCAGCACTGGTCCTTGGTTTTACTGAACTCTATTCATAGCGACCAAACTTGCGACCAGTTGCTTTTGGGAAAAGAACACCTGGATTGCAAGATGAATGAGATGTGAGAGAAGAACATTTTTTCTGAACCACACAAAATATCTAAAATAATCTAAAATTATTTTTGCTCATTATTATAGTTGAACTGGATGATTTAAGGTCAGCATTGGTTAATAAAATGGGTTTTAATACATAAAGGATTTGTGTTTTAATAGTTAATTATTTTTACAGATTTGCATAACATTTTGAGTTTGTTTTATTCACTTTGAGAAAAACTGAATCTTTTTATTTTGTGATTTGAAAAAGCAACACAGATTCTGTCTTGCAAAATAAAAAGTAATGCATTACTTTATTAGCAACTTGCATTACTTGTAATGCGTGACCCCCCAACTCTGATTATAACAGAGCAGGCAATTATAATAATAATGCAACAATTATAACATTTTGGAACTTTCTTCCAAAACCTAGTAATCTATCCGGAACGCATTTCAAGTCTTTATTTGGTTAAATTTTAAAAGTCACAATGACATCTTAATGGGATCGTGCCTTTATTTTAAATTCATCTCTGTACTGTATATATTTAATATAATTTTTCATCAAAAACTAAATCAAGTCCCATACTTCACTGTTTTCTCATCGAAGAAGCTGTTTCTTTCAGATATGTATAAGAAAAGATGATCCCCATTTCAATTAGAAAGCTAATATGATTTTAGTATTTAAAGTAATTTCTCTCTATTCTGGTTTCTTTAGCTGGAGCAGCTGCAGTGTGAGCTGTCTCGCGTGTTGAGAGAGCGAGACACATACAAAGCTCGATACGAGAAGCTCATCAGTTCAACCGAGACTCAGCCTTCCCAACCCAGCACCTCGCCTTCTCCTACTCCTCCGGATTACTTTTTGTGACAAAATGAACATTGCACAGAAGAGAATTGAAGGAGAGCTGATTATTGTGATGGGTGAAAGTAATTCAAAAGAGCTGTGACTACAACTCAACTTAAAATAAGCTAATAAACCAAAGCGGGTTTTTTGTGAGGTGGACCTGGATTGTGACATAATGACATCATGCTACTGCTGATGGGATTGCGTTTTTGCCCATTGTGAGCTTGTGTAGCACCAACATGATTTCATTAGAATTCATAGGTTTTCATACACAAACGAGTTCTGGCATATTTTGAGATTTGGATAGACACAGAAATGTACAGAATCAAAGTAATGACAGCATTTAAACCAGGATTTTACATATTTATAGCCCTCTAAGGATAATAAACTATTGAATTAAAGAAATGAATAGGTGGATTTTATTGTTTTTATAATAAATAAGATTTATTAAATATGTTGCCTATTTATTTATTTGTAAATTCACACAAATAAAAATAATTTGTGTTAAAATAATATCAGGGTGTACAGAATTCCATTTTTTGGTAAGCTGCTCCATTTAAAGCTTCAGGTTACTTTTATTAGGCCCGTGCAGAGTTCATTTCTGAATACATTTACATGAAAAAGGATTTTCCATCATTTACCAGTGTACATAAACCAAACTGGTATTCTCAATTGTTAGAGGATTCCTCTAAAGATAAAACTGGTGTACCTGTGTAAAAACGTTTATATTTCAATTGCTGTTGTTATTAATATTGTAACATTTTAGTGTCTAAGCATACAAAAAAGTATGTGTGCACATTTTCTGCTAATACCTATGAATACGAATGAGATCACCCATGGGAGCACAAAAGGCTTGCCATCTCATTGTGTTGAGCTATTTGTCATGATGACTTTAGTTCTTACCAGAGTTTCATTAGCACATTTATTTGGCATTCACCAAAATGACTGTTAGAAATATAAATCTATAAAGAACTGCTGACTTTTTGAGCAAGAATGCAACACATGTAGAATCTATGATTATGTGTATAAGCCATCTGTGTGATATTTTCATAGTAGCTAGTGCAACTCACCGAAAAACAATGCAAACCAAGTGAAAATCATTACATAACTTTGAGTGACTGTGTCTTTGGAAGTTACATTATAAGATTAAGTTAAGGTTGTAATTTAATTGTGATATCAAATTCACAGAGCTGGTCACTGTGGGTGTTAGTAGACGCCTATTTAGACTCATATTTTCTAGAAGGTTTACTTGGCTCGCCATAGGTTTATAAATTATTATTTATCTGGCTATTTTCATTATTTATTCACAGTATTTATTTATTGTTTGTAATGTGATAATTGTGTTCATTTGATAGTGTGTATTAATTTCATTAATATTTTGTAGAAGGGTAAAAATATTATATGAAAGATTATTTTGATTATGCTCTGTTTGTAGTGGTTTCCTATGAAATAAACATACTTTTACGAATAATGATTTCCAATAACTATTTATACTTTTTTTCCTGTTTACCGAGACATGACCATTTTATACCCTGTTGGGGGTTCTTTTAGAAGTAGAACTCCTTTAAAAAATAGATCACCCAAAAATAAAAATGTAATCAGGCCATCAAAGATGTAAATGGGTTTGTTTTCCATCTACAAAGATGCAAAAAATAAATAAACAACACTTGATTCTCTGCCGTCAATGGTTACCATCAGAATGACAAACAGCTGATAAAAAACCACATTAATCCACACCACTCCAGTCCTTCATTTAACATCTTTTGGAGTGAAAATCTGTGTGGTTGTAAGAAACTAATCTATCATTAGAGCCATCTCCTGTTGTCCTCATTCTTCGAATAGAAGTGAGGTGTGCAAGTCACAACATCAAGCTACTGGGGTGCCTCAGGGCTCAGTTCTTGGACCACTTCTCTTCTCTGTCTACATGGCATCACTAGGTTCTGTAATTCATAAATGTGACTTTCATATCACTCCTATGCTGATGACACTCTACCTCTCATTACTGTCTGTTGATCCAATGATAGCTGCTCACATCTCAACTTGTCTAACAGTAATTTCTTGAATGAAAAACCATCACCTACAACTCAACCTTGCCAAGGCAGAACTGCTTGTTCAAGGTCTAACATATTTTACAACACCCTCTTAGCAGATCTTCCAGACAGCTCTATTAAACCTCTAAAACTAATCAAGAATGCGATGAGTAGTCTTTAACCAGCTAAAAACTTTTTAACTTAATTTTAACTTAACTGTTACCTGCTTTTGGAATGACCTTCCCAACACACACAGTCTTGCGACCAATTTCTACGTATTTTACGAGGTGGTTAATTCATGCTAATTTGTCTAAACCCCAGTGATAGGTAGGTTTAGGGTCAGGATTAGGTCATTTGTACAAATGCATACGATTTGGCAACTCATAAAAATCATATGAATTCGCCATATGAATTTGTTCAAATTAGACACCTTTTACAATACGTACAAATTGAGGTTGTCCCAACTCAATCCGAGCAACTGAGTCCTTATCCATCTTCAAGAAACAGCTAAAGACAAATCTCTTCTATTTTCACTTGACTCTCTTACACTTTTTATTTATTGTTTTAAAAACCTTACACAGACACATCACATTTGTAAGATGCTTTGAAAAAACAAAAAACACTTGCAAAATGACTAAATGTTAATGTCAATTGTAGTGTTACCATTCAAATATGACCAGTCCACATAAAAAACGGTTGTAAATCTCGTTATTACCAAATAATGAATTCAATATTTTTTTCAGCTTTTTTTCAGCTCTGATGAAACTGAGTGATTGTTGACCCCATTGATCTGAGTGTATGCATCTTGTTTACGCACTGGCAAAACAAAAAAAAAAGTTCAGATAAATTAGGCCTACAATCAAGTTCCAAAAAGTAATACAAAAAATCTTGAAAAACTGAAACAAAACAAATTAGTGAACTTCAGCAGTGAACAAGCTATAACCTGACATGTTTCAAAAGAAAAACTACTCAAAACAAACTCTGCTCAGTGCTGCTATGTTTTCTGTGTTATATTATGGCATGTGTCCAAAACCTCTTAAAGAGGTGCTCTTAACCTTCTTAAAGAGACAGTAATCAGATTAACCGGGGACACAACATGTATACACTACGAAATACACATAAGTCAAACTAATTTAATAACAATGAAAAATTGAGAAACTATTTTCAACCAATAATAAATTATCACTTTAGGGGGTAAAATACTAAATAAAACTATTCTTGGCAAGCAAGATGATTAAAACCACTTTTTTTTTTACTCTGAGCAATTCAGTATGAACGAACCACCAGACTAGCCAAGAACACACTAATATCGTGGTTTCAAGATTTTCAATGATATATGTTATCATGTAAAATGTAGTTTTATTTGGCCTCAGTTTTTGAAAGGTTTATTTCCTGTCCATCTCTTTCGTTTTTAATGTGTCTCTGTGATTGTTTCTTTTCCACCGCTCTCTCTTTGTGTCTCTCTGTGAATCTGGCCCTGGATGAGAGTTGTTTAGGATGAGCTCACGTTTGTCCCTCCTCCCTCTTTCTCTCTTTCTGTCTCTCTCGCTCTCTCTCTCGGCAGAGCACAAAGCCATGGGGATTATGGGTATAATAGAGCGTGGGCCGCTCTCTGCCGGGCCTCATTGTCTATGAGAGGGGCACTTTTGTGGACAGGACATACACACACTCACCCCACGGCTGTGCTATACACACATTTCTAAACAACCACTCACAAAACACACAAACACAATTTTCCCAAAATTACGTATACAATAATAATCGATAGCAACATCTATGATTAGAAAGCTTACAATAGCTTGTATGCTGTCCAGAAAAAAAGGTACAAAGCTGTCACTGGGGAGGTAGACCTGAGGTAAAAAAGCTAAAAGGTAAATCTTTGCAACAAACTGACCCCTAATTGGTACATATTATGAAACTTTAAGGTACATATCAGTTCTTTAAAAGTGCATTTTATCCAAAGAGTACCAGCTACGGATAGCTTTGTGCCTTTTTTCTTGATAGTGTAAATAGCAAAATATTGTGTACTTAGAAATTATGAGAATTTATTTCCACTTCAGCCTCTAATTAAACAGAGTGTTCAAAAAAAAAAGTCAAACAAACATAAAAGAAAAAAGAGATATTTAAGAGCACACATATATGGGTAACTTGACAAATTAGTTCACATATTTGCACTATAAGTCTTCTTTTCATAATGTAAGATGTTATGATTGTTTAACTGATATTGGTTTAATTGATATTGAATTTCAAGAGTTTTTTTCATCAAATTATTAAATTATCAAAGCAGCAGTTGGAGTTGACAAGGAAATCTGACCCTTTGTGAATCTGGGATATTTCTTATTTAAACATACAATATTAGAATAATAATTGATGTTGCAACTTAAGATATGGTATGATATCTTAATCCTTACACAGTATGGTTGACATTCGTGTTAAAATAGGATTTGAGTTGTTCTCTGTTGCCCCCTACTGTTAATGCTGATCATTGCTTAAACTGCACCTGGTTTTATTTGACAGATTTTAAATTATTAGCGCTCACTCTTCATCATTCATTTTATTTTATTCTTTATTTGAATGATCAATAACTATTTAAAGAAATACATTTATATCCAACTTAGAAGTCAAGTATATATTAAATAATATTTAAATCATGGCTTACTTGGGATTTCTCTCCTGCTAATATCTGTTGAAAAAATATAATAAAATGCATTTATTTACACAATTAAATGTTATTTCATGTTATGTTAATGTATACTTTTATTTAAATTTATTAAATTGATCTAAAATAACAAGTACTTATAATATTACAAAATATTTCAATGTAAAAAATATGTAAAATGAACGCTGTTCTTCAAACTTTTGTTTATGAAATGATCCTGGGGAAAAGGAAAAGTGTTGTTTTACTAAGGACCACAACTGTTTTTAACATTCATATTGTCACTGTCACATTTCTGATAAAGTGTAAAATCTGTAAAAATCGTGTCGCATTATTATAAAAGTATCCCTTGATTGACGGCGCCATCTGCTGGACTGTTTAATGAACAGTAAATGAGAATAAACAATATATTAGCTGTAATAATTCTAGTGATCCAGCAGCTTATAATGACTCTAATCAAAATCGTTTAAAGGCAAGTCATGGCTATTTTACTCGACAGTCATCTTAGAAATACCTCTCGAGCAGCTATTTTAGTATAGTCTTAGCTAATTCTCCAAAGATGTTCACTAAATAATAGTTCTAATAGTTCCATTTTAACACCTAACAATAGGTCTTCCCTCACCTCCAGCCCTTGGGTCACAGATGCTCTTTATAATCAAGATCTGTTATATAACTATATTCATCTTTTTATTATTTTAACTGTGCTGGAGTGTCTTTATTAATAGATTTTTGAGGGCAGCATAGATAGTAAATCCAACAAGCTTGGAGAATTGAAACATTTTGTTGTCATTTGTATCTTGTTTTCTGTTCTAACTCATTGTAGGTGCAACAAGGAAGGGTTTTAGCCTGTCATTGAATATTTTTTCTTTCCCTAAAACCTTTCATAACATTTTAAAAAATCGTAAGAACTTTTTTCCCCCACTATAAAGAACCTTGTGGAAAGGTTTTGCAGATGTTCTTCATGGAACCGTTTATAGAAATAAATGAACAAAGATTGCTGCCAATTTATTTGTCCAGTTTTATGATCTGTAAAACAATATGCATATGATCAAGTCATATGCACAGACATATGCACCCATTATTTATGGGTTAGTATTCTCCAAACTTTCAGGGCTGCGTTTCCCAAAGCTTAAGTTGATTGTAGATCCATCAACTTAAGCTTACGATGCAAACGCAGCCCAGTTTGTTTTCTAGTTTCTACTTACTTGAAATGCATTTGCATGGAATTCATGAATCATGCTGTTATTTACAGGGTCTACAAAAATATAGGCCAAATATTTCAGCTGTATTAGGATTTAATTATTTTTTTTTATTCATAAGTTAAAATATCATGACTATTGCATTCTAGATAAAAGCTGACATATGAGCCAAAGCACTAGCAGATATATTACATTTATGACATTTTACTAATAATATTGCACAAAAGTCTTAGCGGAAGTGGCTCACTTCATGCTGCAGAATAAAGCACTTTTTTTTTTTTACCGCTGTGAGTTTCACAAAATGTCTTAAAATCCCATGTTTTACTAAATGCATTTTAGTTTCTCACACTGCTCTCTCAGATTAACGATAATTATCTTTGTGAGTTATCACGTTTTTATCACCGCAGTCAGACGACTATTTTTCTTTTTTTCTTCTTTTTTACTTTGGTCCTGTTTTCAGCGGAATTTCTGCTCATTTGGACTGCTTTAGATGGACTGAAAAACACTAGGTGACAGAGTCAAATTGGAATAAGACCTCGTGAAATCAAATGTGAAATATTAAAGTGTTTAACGCGTTGAAGTGACAGGAGTCTCTTAAGTGCAGTGCGCGAGATTAAACTCGTTTGAAGGGATGGACCAATATGAATCATAAAAAGAGTCTATTTATTGAAGGTAAGACACGAGGTTTGTGTGACATTTGTGTTAATTTGCGTCTTTGTTGTGTTGTAATGTGTTGTTTGTCTCATGTTGGGGTGCAAGTCTGTTTTCCCCGTCAGATTTCATCGCGTGCACGTTAGCGCGTGTGCTAACCGAGCAGCTGCACGCAAGCTGCAAAAATATGAACGTCTGAGCTGATTAAACAATAAATATACTTCGATTAAAGAGCATTGTATTATATATGTGTAGTGTAAAGGTCTGCCTCCTTGCCAAGGTAATTGTTACAGCGTATAGATGCTAAAACAGACCGAGGCCTGTCGCTATGCTCAGGTGTAAATAAACTTCCGAAATCATTGAATTAAAATATAACGTTACACTTTAAATCAGCGTAAATGTACTCATTCTAGCCTGCCATCAACTATTAACTAGACCGTGTCTATGCATTCATCACCGCCGTCTTCACATTGCTTAACTGTGTTTAGAACTGATTCAACTTGGGCCCTTCAACCTTATGCAGTAATAACGTTAATATATGCATTAATGTTATTTTTCTCTCATATGCGAATGGCTGTTCTCCTGTTTTCCATCACAGCGCCATTATAATACGTAAAAGACAATCATTTAATTTTCCCATTTGTAATGACTACACTTTCATAATATTCCAGTGCAAATGTGACCAGATAGGTTTCTAATTTCTATTATATTAAGAAAAATGTTGTCCTTTGACAGCTTTTTCCCAAGAGTGGTTTTAAAAAATAGTTTTAGGTCGAGCTTATTTTACAGATAGATGGATCTGCAATTAGAATGACCTTGTTTTGGATAGATGGTGTGTTAGTGTTGATGGGGGGGAAAAAAGGCTTTTTTCTGCTGAACAAAAATTAGTTATAGTGTAGCTAATATTAGACCGAATTAATAGTTTTCTATTTTCAGATATTTTTACTGCAAATCTTTTCTGTGTCTAAGGGCTGTCTGATTTTTCAGAAACGGAGACTTAAATTATTAAAGTGTTTTCTTCTTGGTTTGGTTTCACTTTCAAAGTAACATTTTAGAATGTACCTAAATGTTTATGCAAGTCTAGCGTGAGGAAAACCGTCATCTCGTTGGTAAGAGTACAACTTTGTTCCTCGTGGCATCATCCATCGAAAAGTTAGCTTCGCGGGCTGATTGTAAATGTAGCCATTATTCCCAAAGGCAAATTCTGTATAATTTACCAGTTGAAATGCACCTGTTTCGGAGAAGAGCGATAACACATGATCACGGGTTGATTATTTTGGTTCATATTTCAGAATAATTTCTTCTTCAGCTGTTTTCTAAAGGTGATGAGAAATGTATTCCTTTTGCTATCATTTGTTCAATAGCCGTGTTCTGATACGTTTATTCTAATGTGTTTGATAGCTCTGGATAAATGTGAGGACAGGAGAGATGGAGGCTTTAAGCAGACCTGGAGGTGTTCTCTCTCAGCTGATAGTGAAGACGACAGCAGACATGAGTAAGGTCATTTAGCACAGAACAGCTTACAGCCCACTCAGCCATCTCTGCATGAACGCTTCCTGCACGCTTAAAGCTGCTTTGAGCCAATGTTATTATTACGCTTTACAGAAACATCAAGGCCAAATAGAAGGCAAAGGAATACTGAAGTCAAATGTGTCTGAAGTTCACATGTAAGCATTTCCACTCCAGGTCTTGGTCAGCCTGCATGACGTAGTTTTCCTCATCCGCTCAAGTCTTCAAATACAGATATTAAACGAATGTGCTCTTTCCTAACAGTAAAAGCATTCAGCGACCAGAAAAACCTTCAATTTAATATATATGAAATAGAATTGGAATATAGTAATGTGACACTCCACGTCAAGAAGTCAAACTAAATGTGATGTATAACGCATTTTTCCATTGGTTTTGTACGTAAATGCGTAAAAAGGCAAGCAGAGCTGGTAAGTAACTGATTACATGTGATCTGGAAAACGTAATCACATTTTAAAATACTCCGAATCAGACTACAGTTAAGTGTTTATTGATTACATGATGATACATTCACTCAGTAGCAATAAATGATTCATAATCCTACCCAATTATTCGTTTTTTATCTTTTAATTTTTTTCTTTCTTAAATAAACTATTGCTTATGTACATTCATAACGTCTTCCAGTTTTGTGAACATTCATAAAAGGCCAGGCTTCTCTCAGGTGGATATAAATACACAACACAGCATTTCACCACTGGGTTTGCAAACATGCTCAAGGTTTTCTGACATTGGTAATATTTACATGACATGCAGGTAAACAAATAATGTTTTTAGTATGTGTTTTGAGGGATGATAGTTTAAAGTACTTTATTTGACATTTTTATAATTTAATTAGGACAATATGCTTTTCATCAAGTCCCAGCAGTTTCTTGAGGAAAGCTCAGTTTGGGAATCCTTAATGAATATGCCTAATATTTAATGCACTTCATGCTGTCAATAACAATGAATGGAATATATTTACTATTCTATTCTATTACCCTATGTAAATCAATGTTATAAATGAGTTTGGTCCCAAAAAAAGTGGTCTGATTATGTTAACTGGATTGTGTAATGTAATGGATTGCATTACTAACTATAGTTTCTGTCATGTAATTTGGAATAAGTAAGAGATTACAATTTGTAAGCGATCTATCCAGCTCTGGAGACCGTTATCTTTTTCAGTGTCTCACACATGGGAAATCATCTAAAAATGCAGCTTTCACCTTATAAAAAACACTTCATGAGACATTGCATTCCGGCTGGCTGTGTGTGTCAGCTTTTTCAAAGCAAAAGCAAGTAGGTGTTCTGAGTAAATGGCCCCTAAATGTGTGTCTGTTGTTTTCCTCTAGCGCCGCCCTTGTGACCATGGAGCGAGTGAGTGGCCAGCAAGAGCTTTCCTCTGAGCGTATGAAGGTATCTTTCTTATCTTTAATTTTCTTTATCTGTCAGCTCCGGTCCTCTCTGTATCTCTTTCCTGATTCACCTTGGGTCTGGATTGTTTTTCTACCGTCTGTTTTTGCCCACGGTTGATGTATAACGGGCTTGTGCCATAATTATGGTGTGGGTGCTCTTCTCAGACTGCCATATCTTATCACACAAAATCAAGATCCGTGATGTGAATTTTGATCTTCCCAATTGTGAAAGGTATTATCAGGGATATCCAGACTGGAGCAATCCTATGACTCATGTGTTTGAACGATTTAAATATAGTGCTGTCAAACGATTAATTAGGATTTAATTTAATCCAGAATAAAAGTTTACGTAAAATATCTGTATCCTAGGGGGCGGAATATAAAGAGTTTGATAAATGTTTAATATGTTAAATGGAAGAAGCAGAACAAACCAGTGTGACTGATTTGAAGCGCTCCACACATACTCTTTATCTGCTCAGTTCAAAGTTTGAACAGCAGCACAGCGGTTGCCAGATCACTAGAGCAGATGCACTTATGTATACTCACTCTCAGTTACATAAGCAGTAAACAACGCTGAAATATTCCATGTGAAATGCTTGACTAGTTTACATATGAAATGACACTGCTCGAACACTCATTTAAACTAGTTTACAGCCAGATTAAATGACCCTCACAAACAGCAGAAGTACTGTGTGTAATGATACAGTCAAGACACTTCAGTCTACAAATTGGCATCATTTTTTCACTTTTATTTTAATGAAGCAGGACATCTTGGTTTTGGTTTGGTGTTTAGTTCATTTTGGTGGCATACTAATATTTCTAATTCTTTGCAGCTGCTGTATGTTTTCACTATATTCTATACTTTCACTGCAATGCGATATGTGTTTATTGGAGTCTTTATTTACTGAAGGAACACTGTGTTTTGTTTCTTTTCTGTATGTGTCATGATGAGACTAAAACAAAACATCATGATAAGGGTCAGGATTATATTAGATTATATGTAATCACGTTTCCTTCAGGATCCAGTTCACAAGTATCTTTTATGACCTTCTGAAAATGACGCTTCTATATTTACTCATCATTTTGTGTTATTGTGGGACAATGGATCCAAATTGGTAGCAATAGCGCACACAATTTTCTAGAATGTCATTATAATATGTTACAATTCATGATGTAACATTTAAAACGACTGGAATAGACAAAGAAAAAGATGGAAATGCCGAATGGTATCAAACAACATTCTTTTGGCCCTGTTGAGTAACTGTAGGCAGTCACATGTTAAGGAGCCTGACTGTTGTTAGGGTTGGTCTGTTATGTTGATCTGTGACCTTATAACCTGAGCACTCTGAACTGTCCTTGGCAGACTTCATCCATGAAGCGCTTCAGTGCAAATGGGTCTATGGAGAATCATGAACGACGTCCAAATCAATTAAGGCCACTCAACAGAACCGGCAAGCTTAGGTATTGCACTTGTGTTGTGTGTGTGTGTGTGTGTGTGTGTGTGTGTATTCATGTATTAGTGTTGCACAAATAATCTTATCAAAATTTTATCAATTATTTAAGCATAAAATATATGCGTCTGGTTAAGATACTAAAAAGAATGAATTTTCAGTTGACATTTTGTTATCTTGCATTGGTAACAAGCTTTTACCACCAAATTTGAACAGTTTACGTCCCCCAATTAAGGCTTTTTTCTTTAAGTGTTTTTTTTAAGTGTTTTATAGCGTTTTGCTTAAATTCACAAACTGGCAACCATGTACAAGAACTAATTGGTTGACAACGTGTCAAATGAAAGTCTGGCTAATATTGTTTCTGATCATTTGCACTCTTGCTGTTATCTGCTGTCACTTTTACTCTTGCTTTTACTAAATCTATAAGTCAAACTAAAAATCAGAGCACAGTTCTCTATTTATATTGTTTGCAATTGCGGTTGCTGAATTTAGTGTTATACAATTTATCTTTGTTGTTTTTAATCAAAAGTTTATGTGATGTTGATTTTTGAGAGTTTAAAAATTTTGAAAATTTAGAGAGAAGCACGTACGCATGATTAGCCACGACTGGAACCGTGTTTCCTAATCAACCTAATTCCATCCCATACAATAAAATCCTCTTACCTTTCCCTTAAATAAGCTAATTTCCTTCCCTTCCACATCTCGTTACGCATCCCGCCTCCACCCCTTCTCCACCTTTGCGTTTTCCTTCTGAAGGGGGCAAGTGGAGTTCGAGCCGGACCTCCAGGCTCGCCCTCTGGACAGCTCGCCAAATACGCCTAAATTGTCATCATAAGAACTATTGAAATAACAGTTTTGTTTAGCTATTCAGAGAAGCTTTTGGACCCTTTTTCATTATGTAAGAGTGTGTTAATTACCACCATAAACCCAATACATTAGATTAGGGAAAATAATAAGTTGATGTTCTTCTGATTTGAATGTGCAGTGATTCTGATGAAATGTAAAATAAAATGTTTGTTATCGTGATTGATAATCGCCATGACTATTTAATCATGGATTGAAAATGGGAATAAAAAATTATAAAATGGCTAATTAAATCCATGAATTAGAATAATTTCATTTTCAGGGTCTTTTGTATTTATTTCTTTTTCTTGGCATGGTATTAAAAAGTCAGTAGGATTTAAAAGAATGTATATACTCATGCCCTGTTGTTGTTGATGGTGTCTCAGTGAAGCAGCTCATTCAGTGAGTGTGTCTCCGCTCCACAATCGAACCAGCTATCTGATAATGAGTCCAGCGCCATCTCAAGGAGTCATGGTTCAGGGGCGGCTCTTCCAGCACGCACAGTTCTCTGCTCCCATCAGAAAACAGGAGCAAAGGTATGGCACTGGATGAGCTGACTTCCCCAGTAAATGACCTAATTCAGCTTCAGATAGTTCATATAGATTAAGTAGAAATGCATGCATCGGGAGTCATTCGGTCTTAAACTAGTTAACAATGAGCTGGTTTTCAAGTGCAGGTAAAACATAAGACAAGCCTTAGCTGTGTTTATAGCTGTACTTTTGGTCAAAAAAGCTTCATTTACTGTCTTGGCTGCTCAAAAAAAAGCTTTATAATCAGGTGCCCTTGACCTTCCCGTTAAGAGAATATCACCCACTTCTGTTCTGAAATGCATTTTTTGAATGTAAAGAGGTTCTCTCACACCATAGTAGTTTCTTCCAGATTTAAATGGTTTAAAAAAAAAAAAATGTCCCTTTAAAAACAGATCAGCTGTGACATTTTTTGAGTGGACCTGATGTATTTCATAGTACTTATTCTGTCTGCTGACGTTTGTCTCCTGCAGATCTGATATGATCCAAAGAGTTGAGCTGGACAGCATTCTTCTCACCTGTCCTGAGATTCCAGGTGAGCCGATGAAGAACCATTGAGTTTCCTCATTTTCATTATGTTACGAAAGGGAAAATCTCTAACGATAAATGTGTTCCTTCCTATGGCTATGCAATGAGTACATCAAAATTCAGAAACTGACTGTCTGGTTATTGGAGTTAGTCTATGAGCAATCAAGCACTTGATTATTGGGGGTGGGAGAAAAAAATCGATGCACCGCGATTCTCTCTTCAAAGATTCTGAATCGATCCGGAATATTTCATAATCTATTATTTTTCTCGCATATATGGCACGTGCACGCGCTCCAGACGCTCCGGCTTCATTGCACAGAATTTGCGCTGACACACGTGTACATTGTGTTCGTCCATCCGTCGTGTTTTACTTAAGATATTCTTTAGATATGTTTTTTTTATATAACGTTTGGAATGCATTTGTATTAGATGCACGAAACCTGTGCGCTGACAGACTTTGTCACTGACAAGTCACGTGCTCTTTGTGTTTGTTTGTCCTGAAGCGGCTGATTGCGGCTGTGGTTAAATGCACTTGCGTTTTCAAATGCTTTTATACAAAACACACGTAAGACGTTTTCAGAGCAGAGCAAAACATCTGATATATCAGAAGAGATCTGTGCATTAGTCTGAATGCAATCTGTTAAAGCTGCCCCTGTATATGATATAATCAGTTATAATGCAGAGGGAAAAAACTAAAAATCCAACTATTAAAAGTCAAAACTTTTTCTGTAAACTTTTGTATACTCAAACAGCACTTTTTAAAATGAATGATAGCCTGTTTATATAATGATAAAAAAGCACAAAATAAATTTGATTTCAAATGTAGCCATGTGCAGTAATCCTGAATGAGAATGTGATTTTTCTCCTGGTTTCACAGACGAGGCTTAAGCTAGTCACAGACTAAAATGCATGTTTGAACTGCTTCAGCTGAAAATGTCTTGCTCTGACATATTTTAAAATTTAGTAAAAGAAGCATTAATATCTTAATTTAATTAAGGCCTGGCTTAAGCTAAAAATCGTATTAAATTGAATTGTGAAATCAAGATTCACACAGATATCTCAAATATAAACAAAAAGCATAGAAACTTCAACGTTGGTTAAGATTTAAAGTTGTATAGATGTATTTGCACAGCAGAATAATTAATTGGGGTAAAAAAAAAAGTAGATCAAGAATCGTTTTGGAATCTGATCGTGACTCC
Source organism: Enteromius unitaeniatus (assembly GCA_032359435.1). Classification (NCBI taxonomy): domain Eukaryota; kingdom Metazoa; phylum Chordata; class Actinopteri; order Cypriniformes; family Cyprinidae; genus Enteromius; species Enteromius unitaeniatus. Next base: position 725,395 of record JAUMHI010000065.1, read on the forward strand.
CAGAATCGGATCGTGAGGTGTCGTAAGATTCCCACCCCTATTGATTTTATGAACATGAGTTGAAGTTCATGGCTGTTGTTCTGCTGTACATCACTAGATTCAGAAGACATCAGTGTTAAGAGGCGAGCCCATCAGAAACGGCGGCCAATTATTGATAGTCCTGTTCCTGTAGGCAAACCATCTGAGGTGAGACAAAACCTCTGCACATTCACTGCCTCTGTATCCAGACGGGGGGGAATTCAGAAGTCACATGAGGGTTTAAAAAGGTTCTGAAAGGCGTAATAATCAAGGAACTTTGCTGCCGTACAATGACTGCAGTAGGCACAATGATATTACACAGCACCTGAAAATAGTGGACTGCTGCATCCATGGTACGGTAGCACAGTCCCTTCATTATTGCACCGGAATGAGAGTAAAGTTTCTAGTTATATCAGTCTAGAAAATCGCAACTTTTCATTTTCCATTGGTTTAAATACTCAATGTAAGTACAGAAGAGTCAAGTTTAAAAATATCTAAAGTCTTTGGGCATTTTTGAATGTGATGTTAACGGTCTAATCAGATTCAATGATCTATGCTAAGCTACAGCTAAAAATTTTTATTAAAAATGAAAACACAACTGTTTAACTCTAGAGTAGTTAAAAAATTAGCCTATTTAATAATCTTATTCATTTTTTTTTAAAGTTCCTTTAAACTGAACAGAAATTAGCTTATGCTTAAAACTAGAACAGAACAAATGTCAGTGGGGTATGAACACTTTTTTTTTTGTATGTGATTTCAGTTGATAAGATTTAAAATGTGTTCTTGCTTTTATCTTAAACTCTCTTTTTCAACAGAAAACGCTGTTATTTTGTTTCTTAATTAAATGTATCCTGATTTAAGAATCTTTAAACATTAGCACTTGGCAACATTTGACAACAAGACAAATTGTGAAGAGCCTTCCTTTTGTTGCAGTGTCATTTTTGTTGCTGTTGTTGTAAAATAAATTAAATGAATGGAGATAGGTTGGAGATTGTATTTTCAAGGTTTTAAGGGTTGATTATACAACTCATTGTTTGCTCCAGTTTACATTTAGAGAACAAATAGACCTTTAGTAAATTAAGCATCATATTGAATTTAATGCAGATATGGAAACAAAGTGGTCAGGGATCGGCAGAGGTTTTTATTTGTTTTTAAAGGCATTTCCTCTGGTGTTGGTAAACAGTATTATGGATTATGAACAAGCAGCAACCTCCCGCTCTCTCTCGTGAAGCCAACAAGGAAGTGACTAAAACTGCAATCGACTGGCCACTGGAGGCTGGCTGCAAAAGGGAGTCAATCCAATAAAGTTCTGCATAATTAAAGGTTCGGCAACTTGAGTGACAGGTGGTTTGCCGTTGATGTCACCACTGTCGAGGTGGCCATGGTTTTATCAACCAGCTCCCACCTCTTTGCCCATTTTTGATAATTGGAAAGGGACGCGATTCCAACATGGTGACGGTAGGCTTTGCCTACTTTGAGCTTTAAAAATTAAACCCACAGGTGACATCACGGACACTACGTCTATGTTTTGTTTTTTTACAGTCTATGGTTATGAAAGGTTCATATTTTGGTTTTGGTAGTCCCGAACAGGTTGACATGCATGCAAGGTGATATGAGGTGCACTTTCAGATTTAAAACTTTGCAGGATGATTTTTTTTGTTTTTACTTCACTTAGATCTGTTACACACTGCATGAACGAAGCACTGCACTGCTATCAGAAATCCATAATAACTGTAACCTTTATAAAACTTTCAGAAACCATGCAAATGTAAATTATGTTATATTAATGTGTTTGTTTATTTTTCGGATCTTTCCACATTCAGCAGTCCCTTCAGCCTGATGATTACCTCACAGTTTGTGGTAAATGTGGCCATCGGAGTGAGGACCATGTAAAATGTGACCGCTGTGGATATATCCTACCTACTGAGACTCTGCCCTTTCCTGCTGTCACATCAGCGCTGCCCCCTCGGCCTTCCATCCGCTCGCAGCCATCTACTGCGCCACCAAACCTTCAAATAAGATCCTCTGTGGGCTGCTCTCAACAGATAGATGTTGTAATGAACCCATCGGTGCGGATCACACATGGGAATTTGCTGCTTCCTAACAATGGAAGACTAGTGGTTACTCCTGCAGGCTCTGTGTGTAATGGCTTCAAGCAAGCTGGCGGCAAAAAACATCAGATCACCAAACCATGTGAATTAAATGACCCCAGTAAGTACACCACACTGCACACTTTAACTTTACAAATGACATTATGATACTAATGAACAATATGTCAAACGTTTATCAGTTATGTTTCAGTTAGCCTGCCCTATTGTTAACAAGGACCAAAAGGCAAAGTACAAGTAATCCATACATTCACTGGCAGCTTGCAAGTACCAGGTTGTGCCCCCTTCAACTTCAGAACTGCCTTATTTCTTCATGGCATAGATTCAGCAACAGATTCATCAGAGATTTTTTTTGTTGTTCTTATTAACATGATATTAGGGCAGTCTCTGATTATTTATGTCAGTCAAATTTTCTGACTATATTAATATAATTTTTTGTACTAAAGAAACATTTGATTCAGTCAGTGTGGAAGAATTTGACAGGCTATAAAAACAGTACTAGTATACTAATAGTACTTTCATAGCTAATAGTTTTCATTGTTTAGGAGTCACTGGGCATTAAATATAATTTTATATGTAATAAAAGCTGTCTTTTTTATATGATTTCATTAAGGAATTAACAGATTGATCGATCGATTCATAGTTGTGGTTCTAACATTATGTCCCTCAACAACTCTCAAATATGATTCATTCTGCTACATATGAAACTTTGGACATCATGAAAATGATTATTTATGGGATGTTATGATAATCACTGAATTTACAAAAGGAGGGTCAAATTCAATATTCAATTTGCCTTTTGCTAACTTATGGCTGTCAAACCCAAGCATGAAAAGAAGAGCATACAACTCAATATAAAATAATTGCTACTAATAATATTAACCATCACAACATAAGTTGACAATTTTATGAATGTTCTTGTACTGGTTAATTGAGACTATAGTGAGTTCATTTTTTTAATCACACAAACTGAGGGATCTGAGATGAGAGCAGTGATTCTGATTGTGTTTGCATGTTTTGATGAAATGCAGTTGTGCTGTCCAGCGATGAGGATGAAGACAGTGATGATGTCAGCAGCAGCGGGACAGGTAACCGTCTGGACAGTGTGTCTCCGCGGCCGGCCGACTCTGCCCACTCATCTCCTGCTCCCTCCGGTGGTCGGGTGGAGGCAGCTGTTAAAGCAGCTGGTGAATACGAGGACCCAAGCAGTGACTTTTTCACACAGACAAGCCAGAGAAACCTGCAGCCCAGAAGGAAAAACATGAGAGATCCAGTAAGAAGTGTTATGTCTTTTGGTCCAGTAAAATCAGGGCTCAGTATTTCGAATTTGCACATTCCCTGCCAATATTTATTGATTTATTTTCTAAATGTGCATTAATTTACAATATTTTTTACATAAAAAATGAAAATCATTTTGAAAGGGTGAATGTGTTCTCTAGGTCATTTTAGAGTGTGTGTATATACAATTATATTATATATAATTGTTTCACCAAGTTGTTTTTGCAAGGTGTCTTTTGGGTCATTTACATATGGATTTTTATTAAAAGGTGAAGAACAACCATTATGCCTTACTTTCCAAGCTAAATTGTGAACCATATTTATTGGATTGGATATACATTGTGTACCATGTATAATTTTTTGAGAGATTGCAATGAAAATTGCCTTAATGCTGGCATGGTGTTATACATAAAGGAGATATATGTATAATTGTATTTTTGTCATGTAGTTTGGGAACACGGTGTATGAAGATCCATCTCCTAAGAAGAGGAAAATGGGTCAGATGATAAAGCTGAGCAGTATTATTCTGGAGTGCAGGAGCGTAAGGATAGGCACCCTGCGCAGGATGGTCACCAAACCTGTTGTGGTGAGATCAACTAAAAACCTGATTCATATCACCTGCAGGTTCTGGAAGGAAAATGTAATGCCTATTTTATTTAAAAACAAAAATTATATACATTTCATTAAAATATAGTTAGTTCACTGGAGGTATGTTTACCTAAATTAGAGTCTGACCAATGGTGGTTTTTAGAGATCTGTCTCATTTTAAGTAATCTTTCTTATATACAGATAATTCAGACTATTTGCATAAAAAGTTTTTAAAATTAATATGAAAGAAATCAATGTAAAATAGTCCAGAACCAGGCTTTTCAAACTTGGTCGTGGAGGGCCGATGTCCCGCAGAGTTTAGCTCCAACTTGCCACAACACACCTACCTGCATGGAAGATTCTAACATGCCTAATAATGCCGAGTTCAGACTGCACGATTTTGCCGATAGGTTTTGAGAAATCGCAGACAAATGCCTGAAATCTAAGGCAAATCGGTGTTCATTCACGTGAGTCACAATCACACAGTGTGAACTATCAAAGACGCAATCTGAGAGAATCGCAGACACCCGTGAGATATTTGGCATGCTAAATATCTGGACCTGTCTGCGATTCAGAATCATGCTGTGTGAATGTGTTCTGATGGAAAATAACATCAGCGATTACCTACAGCCAATGAGAGAGCAACATCCACGGCAGCGGGATTTTGGGGGAAAAGTTACAAAGGTATAGAAGGTAAATATCCTCTTCCATAATCCTCTTTTCGTTTCAAATGAGCTAACATGCAATTTGTATGACAAGCTTCTTTTGCTTGCTATCATTATGAATAATAACCCGAGTCTCACGTAAGAACTCTGGTCACCTGCCTCAGGTGTGTTTAATTAGGGTTGGAGCTAAACTCTGCAGGACACCGGCCCTCCAAGACTGAGTTTGGACAGCTGTGGTGCAGAACCTTATTAGAATATTAAAAATAATCTGGAAATAGGTATGGACTGCAAGAATAAAATTAAAATAAGTACTAAATGTGAAATGTATGCATAAATACGGCATTCGGAAAATGGCAATTGCAAACTATTGCTGTTAAGGTTTGTTTTCTGATGACCTTCTGCTTTCTGTTTGAGATCATCTGTAAAACCTGTATGTGAGTCAACCTCTAACATAAATATACGTTAAATTTAGTGTGTGTGTTCTTTGTGAGAATTTTGTTGTTTATTGTTGGGTTTTTTCTTCTAGTTTACAGTTGAAAACATACAGCTGGAGACAGAAGGTAAGATGCTACTTAAAGTAGAAAGCAATGTTACATATGGCCCATTTTGTGTAAAATAAGACTGTTGAGTTGTCGTTTGTTTGTCATCGAAGGTCCAGATATGAATTTGTTGGAGAGTGTTTCCTTGCGGTCGTCGGAGCTGACCAGATGTGAGTGGTGTACAGTCAGGAAGCTGCCGGTCCTATTCCTGCAGACCACCGAGGAAGAGTGCCAGCGATTACAGACTCAGCTGGAGATGTCTCAAGATGAGGGAGGAATATGGTACGACTGCAGCGGCAACGGTGAGTATCAGAACATGTCATCTCCTTAAAAGCTAAGTGTGCCATTTCTGTGCTACTAGCAGAATTACTAAAATCTCATAGCAGAATTAAATGTAGCATATATAGCAAAAATAAAGCATATTTTCGAACCTTTGAAAACACCCCTTAAGCAATTAGCATGTCCTTACGTTTATTCTTATTAGGGGGCCAAGCATAAAGGGCTATAGCCCCTATTGTATCTGTATGTTTATTTTATTATTATTATTATTATTCTCGTCCACTGGGAGTCTATGGGAGCCCTATGAAGGGAAAATAGGAAAATGATCAAATTTGGCACACTTGTAGTGATGGCCATGAATAGTAATCTGACCAACTTTGGGGTCCGTAGAACCAACTCTATAGCACCACCACTAAAATGCTAATAACTCCTGAACCCCTAATTCTAGAAAAATAAACTTAGTACACATGTTTCCTCTTCCATTACAGTAGCGGCCATTTTGAAAAGTACAGTATTCAGTTTTTTCCCTACTCCTCCTTCAAAATGAATCCAATTCTTCAAATTGGCTCAAATTATGTTTGGACTGAGCTGAATAGACGTGACTAAACAAATTTTTCTTATTCATCTTTCTTCAAAAGTTATGACGTCACAAAAAATTAACGAGGTTGACCCAAATTTGGTTCAGAGGCTATATCTCAGCCAAACTTTAATCAATTGAAATGAAACTTGGTATGCCTCATCAACACCATGCTCTGAGGGTCCATGCCAAAGTTTTGAACAGTTTGTCAGAAAATCAATATATTGGTATCTGTCTAATCTGTCCAATTCTTGCCGAATCTGAGGATATCAATTATGCCAGGAACGACTGAACCATGTGTCCGCCATTTTGAAATTTGACATAAATTGCAATATCTTTTAAACCATTTGACACATCTGCAAAAAAATCACTAGGCTTCATCAACGCAATGTCCTGGAGGTACATTAGAAGTTTGAAGAAAGCGCCACCTACTGTTTCAGAGATGTATAACGATTCTTGCACAAACGCTTAAACTTCTTAAAACATTGTCCAAATTTTGTCGTTATTTTATTGGATTCCCTGGGTTATGCCGATTCTGATGATGTCTCTTTGGTCATTTTCCATGAATGTGCCTGTAAGCCATATTGAAGTGAATGAAAAACAGTGTTGTTGCTACTCTTCCTACAATTCTTTTTCAATTTTGTCCAAAATTTGATCAGATGATCTTTGGACCGAGCCGCACAGATGTGATTGAACAGATTTTTGATACTCAGAGGTTCCCCTACATGACCAGTGCTGACAGCAAGCGCATAAAGGACAGAAACCAAGAAACTGTGTTGCCTAACGCCGTCTGCACTTTTGAACACACTTTCAGTTCTAAAACACTTAACGTTATCTATGTTAATGTTTATTGTATATTTTATTAGTTGTATTTCATCTGCCGTTTTCTACTGCAGTTTTCTCATTGACAGAATAAATATATTTTCCGCAATACCTTTCGTGTTTTTTTTTTTTTGCTTACATTTTGATGTCATACATTTTGAAAATGTTTGCTTTAATTATCCATTGTACCCAATTTAAAAAAAACAAACAAACGGATACAACAATGACAATGATGTTATTTTTAAAAGAATTCATCAAGAATACACAGAGTGAATGTGGGCAGCCATGCCATCACATTATTTTCACACTAGAACGGTGTCTGCAGAGTTTTCAAAATCTCCGTTTTTGAGGGTTGAGTGTAAATGATAGCAGGAACTGTAGCAAAACGTACTAGTGTAAACAGGCCCCAATGAACTGAACTTTATTGCATGTATTTGGACTTGATCTGACATCTTGTTCATTTTCTTTTTCTTTTGATGCTCTCCAGATGATGAGAAGTATATTGTATTGATTTTCGAGAGTGGCCCCTCATTGCAAGAGCAGGTGATTCTGGAGGATATCCTTGCTGAAATCGGCAGAAACAACAATCTGTCAGATTTCCCCAAGAAGATCAATTTTGATGAGGCCAACGTTCGACTGGTTGAGTATAATAAAGCCTCCAGAGATAAAGTAAAGGTGATTTATGCTGTACTCAGTCATGATAATTATGAATTGTGTGTTTTATTCTCATGTATTAAAGGTGCCAGTATTTGTCCTTCACCTTAGGTTAAAGACGTGAGAGCTGTAGGATCAACAACACCTTCATCTTCAACCCTATCAGCCTCAGCATCCTTTTCGGTGGTGACTGTTACCGTGGCAACAGTCAATACAGCCCCAGCAGCCTCCATCACTTGTGCAGCAACGAGCGTCCAAACGCGCATGTCTGCTCAGCTTCAGGAGTGCTGTGAAGAGGACGATGAGATGTCAGAGCTCCAGTCAACCTTCACCGGTCCTATCATAAAGTAAGACTCTGACAAAACACATGAGCTCTATCTTCATCTGTCATGTGGCACATTCGTTTACAGCATTCTCTGATTTTGGACAGTGATTTCCTTATTTTCCTTGTTTAATTTTTGTTTATTTTTTGCCAGTTGTTCAAATTTTCACTTCCCACTTACTATATTTTCTGGCTCCAATATATAATTTCAGCTTGGTAAGAAAAAATATCTCATTCAATATCTCAATGAGATTTATACATCATCTGAAAGCTTGAATCTGTAAAGTACCGTCCTAATTATTGAGAAAATCACCTTTAAAGTTCTTAGCAATACTATCCAAACATTAAGTTCTAATATATTTATGTCATAGAACATGATCTTTACTTACATCTTTATGATTTTTTCCATAAAAGCAAAATCATTTTGACCCATACAATGTATTTCTGGTATATTTTAGACTAGTTAGGCAATGTAGTCCATGTAGTTTTGAATTTTAACTAATATATAAAATGTTGCTATTAAAATTTGAGCTGATGAACAGAGATGGCCAGCGGGGAAAAAAATCAGGAAATAAAATATTCCATAGGTTTATAAAATCCGAAAGATATGTTGAAGTTGTTGTTATTGTTTGTTCCTGTAGGTTGTTGGTTTACCCCCCGCCCCCTGCTAAAGGAGGAATCTCTGTAACCAACGAGGACCTCCTCTGTCTGAATGATGGAGAGTTTCTTAACGACGTCATCATCGACTTCTATTTAAAGTCATTATCTTTATTTCAATCAATATTAATTGCTGTCACCAAATAGTGTGTTTATAAAACATTTAAAAATAGTACACCTCATAAAAGTTTCTTTTTCTTTTTTATCATGTTCTGTGGGCTACTAGATATCTGTTTTTGGAGAAATTGAAGAAGGAAGATGCTGTCCGCAGTCATGTGTTTAGCTCGTTCTTCTACAAGAGACTCAATCAGAGAGAACGGAGAAGCGCAGTCGACACATCTAACTTACCGTGAGTCCACACTGTCCTCTAAATATTTGAATTTATCCTATCCTTGAAGCTCATGTACTGAGCTGTTGTTTGGTGCTGAGATTAATTTCAGATGTGACTTTTTGGTTTGTTGCAGCATACAGAAGAAGAAACACAACAGAGTAAAGACATGGACACGTCATGTGGATCTCTTCCAGAAAGACTTCATCTTCGTACCCATCAATGAGTCGTAAGACACTGTTTATTTATCTCCATTTATCCAGCAATTACACGAGGAACTGACCATAGCAGGAAGAATAAAAGGGTGGATGATATATACTGCTATAGGCCGGTTGAAATTTGTGTTAAGGAATTTCTTCCAAAATTTTTCTCACATCCCATACCATTTACATTCATTCTTAACAGGAATTCACAGCAATACACATTAAACGATACACACACACACATAAAAGTCCTCATTGGCACACATCCAGCTTCAGTGCAAATGCTTAAAGGAATAGTTCACCCAAAAATGAAAATTGTGTCATCATTTACTCACCCTCAAGTAGTTCCAAATCTGTATGATTTTCTTCGTTCTGCCAAACACAAAGAAAGATATTTTGAAAAAAGGTTGTAACCAGGCTGAGTTTGGTCACCATTGACAGCCTGGTTCCATATTTAAGTACATTCCAATCCTCAGAATCTTTGCTGCCTACTTATGCAAGCGTAAGCGGTGCGTATGCAGAGCAGGAGCAGTGTGCGCTGATTGTGCTTTCACACTGCCAGAGTTTGTCACGTGCAGCTGAATCACATCTTATTTCTGTCATACTTTCCAGCGTTCTTCTCCGAGCACTGTGTGCCATGTGCTGTGTTTATGTCATTGACAGCATACTTGATGCGACTGTCTATATTATAGTTTACACAATAAACTTGAAGTTTTCAATATGTGTATATGAAAAAATAGCAGAGCCTGTCAGGAAAAATGTCTGACCCTTCTCGCATTTTGTATAAGATATATAATATTTTGCCAGGCAACAGAAGGCTTGCATGCAGGATTGTATAGGTTACGCTTTGAGATCCAAGACAAATTTCAGAAAGAATTCCAACAATAAAGTGTATTTGGATTGAATAATTGAATTGAAAATCTAATCTTAATGCTAACAAATGCCTCTAGTTTTATTAATTTAGCAGACCTTGTGTAAGTGATGTGTTTTTTTTGCATTTTATTTGGTCATATGGTGAGTGTGAAACATGAAACGCATCACTTACATGATTTATGGTAAAATTTGGTACTTTTCATGTTAATCATGTTTAGATCAAGAACAAGGCACTGTCACTTTAATTCAGCGTAAGCGTGCTATGTGAAAGCTCTCATCCATTAACATGGGTGCCGACATGCTTACATATGCAGTGTGAAACCGCCTTATTCTGTTTAATTCATTTTACTGACTGATGAACACAAGATTTACAACTATACCAAGCATATACTTCATAATGTACAATACTGTGTGTTACAGATTGAAATAACTTAGAAAATAGACTTTAGTCTCCTGAGGAAATAAATACGCTGTTGTACTTCAAAACAAACATACTATGTGCATTCCATGATAAAGCAGCACCCACATAGATATGTGTCTGATTTAAAAATGTACTTTCTATATTTCTAAACTTTCAATACACGGATCTATGTTTGTCTAATATAAAATAATTAACTCATATTTAAGGGTTCTTTAAAAAGTACAAAGCAAGTCGTTCACCTACTTGATGCATGCAGAGTCTGTGTGCGCATGTCCAAATGAGCGCGGGGCAGGAGAAAAGCGCTGAAATGGAAGATCTGGTTGCAAAAAGAAACGCAACGTCGGTCATATGGAATTATTTTGGATACAAAAAGGATGATGCTGACCAAACACCTGCTTTGTCGGAAGTGCCTGGAAGCTGTTGCCACAACTACGGAAACACTACGATCAAAGTACTGTATGATGAATGAAAAGCCAGATCAGATTACAGTCCAAAGCAAAAAACAATTTTGGATGCGTTTGCCAGCGTGACACTTTACGAGAAGGGCTCTAAGCAACATAAAGATGTCACTGATGCTATTACATTTCACCTTCACCAATAAACCTCACCAAGCAGGGTTTTGCAAACATGATCCGCTCGCTTGACAAGCGTTGTTATGCCATCGCGCACTTATTTTATTTCTTAATGTAAAAATGATACTTTTACAGTTTTTATTCTTATGAAAATTACCCCAATTATTCTTTATTTATTATTTGATTAAACACCAGATGAACATAAATGAATGTAAAATATATATCGCAATAATAAATAAAATATATATTGCGAATAAAATATATCGCAAGGAAAAAAATATCGCAATGTAATTTTTTTCCCAATATCGTTCAGCCCTAGTTCGGGGGAAATGGAAAGCTTGAATTGCTTATTTATCTATTTACTAGTTATTTAAAACTAAATTAAACTGTCCTTCAAATTCATTAGCTCCATTGTCATGTTTTTTAATAAGACTTCTAATCTCCTGATCTGTCTTTCTGTGTGTGTCTAGTGCACACTGGTATCTCGCCATAATCTGTTTTCCGGGACTGGAGAAGGCTCATGTTGAGCCGAACCCGCTGTACCACCCTCAGTCTCAAGCCCATAGCACTGCTGTCTCCACCAGCTCGCCCGCTAACGGAGGTTCAGATGAGCTAGACAACGTCAGGCAGCACACGGCCACCCCGCACAGATCTACTGATGTAAATAGACCGCAGCAGTACACAGGTGAGTGTGTGAGCCACACCAGGGCATGAACGCAGACTGCCGCTGTGTCACTGCTTGATTTCAATTTGGGTTTTATTCCAGATGGTTTACACCGAATAATTGCGTGTTATGGGACAGATACCTCTCATAACTCGGATGACCAAAACTCATGTCAGGTAAGTCACCTCAGTTTGGCTAATCTGTTGACTTTAGTAATGTAGCCATCAAAGCGAGCGTATGTTGTAAGGGATGTAAAGAATGATTTATTTTATCTGTGCAGCACTGCAAAAGATTTCTCATTTAATTAATTGTTGGTTGAGAAAATGATCACAGTTTCGACAAAAATGTTAAGCAGCACAACTGTTTTCAATATTGATAATTAGAAAAACCATTCTTAAGCTACAAATCAGTATATTAAAATTATTTTTGAAGGATTGGGTGACATTGAGCACTGCATTAAAATTCAGCATTGCTGAGACTTTTAGAAACATAAAAAAAAACGAATTGACCCCAAATATTTGGTTTTGTAAAAGAAAAGGTTACACGTTCAAGTTGCTAGTGACAAGGCTACAGTGGAACTATTTTAGGTAACAGAAATGGTAATGAAATGGTTTAGCAGTTCCTTCATGGTATATGAGCTAACTAAAAGTATTGAGATTTAATCATTTGATTTGGAATATTTTCAATTACCAACAATTTATTATTATTATTATGGTGACGTGTGTATTTTGTTCGATTTTGCATGATTTTGGGGAATTTTGTCACATTATTGTCACGTTTTATCTGTGTTTTCAGGACGAGTGTAGTGAAGATGACAGTTTGGTCGATGATTCTGGGAGCTTTGACAAAGCAGAGTTGACGTCCAAACACACCATCTGCAAACAGTGAGAGCAGATATTCCTTAAATAACTGCATAGCTAATACTTTTATATATTTAACGTTTAGAACAGAGTGACTCCGTTACATTAAATCAGATAAATGTGTTAAAAACAAATGATTTTTAACTGCATGTTCGCTTTGATCCAGTATTGAACATGTTTGATTACAGTTTGAAAGCTACAGAAGTGTTTAATCTAGAGATGCACCAATAGGAAAAGTATGAATAATATCTGCTGATACCGAATGTTTTGAAGCTACGAGAATGCAATTTCTGCTCAAAGAAAACAAAAATAATGACTTTACTCAACAATTTTTCTCCGAGTCATCGTTTTGGGGAGTAAACACGTCTATGTCAGCATTATTATATGAATACCTTATGTTATCTGAGCGTTAAAACAGCATTTATTGTTTGCATATTGTGATAAGTACAGGATTTGAAAGATGAGCACAAAGTTCTTTGCAATATTTGGATCAGAGATGCTTTATAAATAATGTTTGGTGAACCTGGCAACCTTGGCTTGAATTATGATTCATAAGGTCGAACAGAACCTGTGTTAACAGCGCTGTGTTTATGTGTTTTATCACAGTATGACACAAAATGTTTTCTTCATGCAAGTTACTGCCTGATGCATTTTCTGCTTTCTTTTGAGTGACAGGAAATAACTAGTCAAATTCAAATTTTATTTTATTTTATTTTATTTTATTTATTTTTTTTTTCAAAAAAAGTCCCTGATCATCTACTTTTATCGGCTAATGCCAGTTATTGGCCAATACTTTGGTGCATCTCTACCTTAAATCAGTATATTATAAACAATTCAGTTCTGTTTTTAAGCGCTCGTCGTCATGTTATTAAAATCCTTAGGCCTTGTATTCTGATCATGGACTCCCTGCGTGGACCAGCCAGGTCGACTGTGGTGAAAACATTACGAGAGTAAGTTAATGCTCCAGCACAGACGAGTAAAAATAAAACCTTGAAATTCTGATCACAGATGTGTTTGCATGTACTTAATAAACAAATAGTTCTTTTTCTTTGCAGGTATCTAGAGGTGGAGTGGGAGGTCAAGAAAGGCTACAAGAGAAGTTTTGGGAAGGATGTGATGAAGGGCTCGAGTCCTCGAGTGCCCCAGCAGGATAACTTCAGTGACTGTGGAGTTTACGTGCTGCAGTATGTTGAGAGCTTCTTTGAGGTGAGAGGACTCATGGGAGCTATATATTCAAAAGTGGACTGTGCAACATAGTCTGAAGATCAAAGCTTCTGCATATTCTACACTTTGGTTCACGCACATCCCAGACATCACATGGGGAAGATCAATGAATGAATGAATGAATGATGCATTTATATAGCGCTTTATCGTGTATGGCCATACACCCAAAGCACTTTACAATCGTGTGGGGGAGTGGGGTCTCTCCTCAACCACCACTAGTTTGCAGGCTGTGGCATTGCAGTGTAATAGTTTAATATTAAATCTAATTCTCACTTTAGTTTTTGGACCAATTCTGAGGACATTGATATAAATGTGATCTGTTTATCATTATCTACTTTCAAATGGTAAGCGTTCATTTTAATTTTGTTCGTTATTTCAGTTACTCATAGTCAACACAGATACATTCAATTGCTCATCATTAGGCTATTAGTGTTTATTCCATTATTTGGAAAACTTGTTATTCCACAAAAAAAAAAAGATCTACAGATGAATCAGCCCTACAACAATGCTGCACGTTGACTTATGTCAGCAAAAACGTTGCTTCAGGGGAAGAGAAAATATTATGCGCTGATGACCCATTATAATAACAGAACTTTACATTCAGACTCGTTAGTGAAACTAATCTGACTGTTGATTTGATTTGCTTTTTGTCCTCCCCCCCCCCCCCAGAAACCTCTTCCAAGCTTTCATCTCCCAATGAATTTATTGGATTGGTTTCCACAGCAACGGATGAAAACCAAGCGGGACGAGATCAAGGAGTTGATTCTAAAGATTCAGACTCAGCAGCAGCTCGATCTGGAGAGCTCTGAGCAGACCGACGGCTGTCACAGCCCCTGCGAGGATGCCTTAGAGTCAGCTGATCTCATCCCTTCAATCAGCTCCTGAGCTCCGCCCACGCTGCCACGCTTTCACCATCACGACTTATAAACACTAAAAGCCAATCAGGGCCTTGTGTGATTGTACGCTGCTGGACAACTCTGCCGTTATTTCTAATGAACTTCTTATAGTTTTGATGATACAAAATTTAAAAAATAAGAGTGTTTTGTTTTTTTTATTTGTATCGAATAAATTGTGTACATAAGCTAGGCTTTTTTCTTTTACTTTGCTGCCTTTTCAGTTTCACGTCTCATTTATTGTTGATCCGTCGGTTTTGCACCATCTGTAAAATAAAAGTTTGTGTTCATCTTGATTATTTATTCTAATGTGCCTAGAAGGTTAAATGCAGTACTGTTCAGTATTCTGTTTGAACTTCTTGCCTCTGATGGAAACGAAAGCATTTTTTTGTTAAATCAGTATGCAAGCAAACTTTGTGTCCACAATAAGAAGTCATTTTTCAGTGTTCTGCTACTTGCCGTTCAAGAGTGCACATTTGCTTTGGTAAAGTCTAATACAACAGTGCCATAAAACGAGGCTTTGCTTCTTTATGAATATCTTGTTTTCATATTTGAGCAGATTCACAACATATGAGATCTCAAGGAATTTTCAAACGAGTTGTGTTTGAGTTCTGTTAAAGCATAAACTGGAGATAGACTGGAAAGCTCAGAGTTGTGTCAGATGTGATTTGTACCCTGTTTGCTGTAATTAGTGGAGGTCAATGATGAGCTGAAGCTGTGACTTGAGACGCGGCCTTTAGCTTGTAAAGCAATTTTCTAAGCTGGAGATAAAGAGGTCGAGTATTTCTGGAGCAAGCCATCTGGTTTCAAATCTGCCATCTTGGTAGCTCTTAAGCACTCACCAGCCTAAATGTTGTCTGACTACAAAAACACACTTCAACATAAAAGTCAAAAAGCAAATAAAAGAAACCTACACGACACGTGACAGAAATGAAGTTGTATATACTTCGAAAACTAAGTTGGGTCAAGGTTGTAATACAGACTTCAAAGTAGCTGTAATGTAATTGCACATTCAGGATTGGGTCGTTTTAATTGTAATTACGTCAGAACAAATCAATTTGTTCATATCTATTAAGCCATTATTAAAATTTTTACAAGCTTAATTTCAAAATGGAATATGACAATAGTTAAAACATAGCCCACACAGTTAATTAAGTTGCTAAATACTTTAATGTCAGAGGCGGACAAATTACACAAATCCATTACCGGAGTGAAAGTAAAGATACTGCTGGTCAAATATTACTCCATTACAAGTAAAAGTTGTCAACAAAAATGTCTACTTAAGTAAAAATGTAGAAGTATTTGTTTTTAAAAGTACTGCAGTATTAGGAGTAAATTTCCGGTCATTATTGTTTTATGTTATACTTGCAATACCTTATGCCTCTGAAGCAACCTACTGAATGCACTGACTAGTTTGTAATATCTGTGTAATAAAGAGCTTTTGTGAATGTTAAAAACAAAAGAAATCAAACGAGTGAACATTTTTTTGGGGGAAAAAAAATCACCCACTGTCTTTAAAGCTGCTACATAGAAACGACTTTATACTTTGAGGACATTGATAGCAACAGTGGATAAAGTGTCAAATGTGGTTAAAGTCATAAGTTCCCAGAAAAAATAAAACTCAAGTAAAGTACAGAAACTCAAAAAGTGTACTTTAATACAATAGTCAAGGAAATGTACTTCACTACTGTCCGCCTCTGATTAATGTTCGCAATAGCATTTTTGACGACATTCTGTCTATTAAATATCATTTCCAATGTGAACTGATGATTAAATAAAAGTTATAGAAAAAAACATTGAATTATTTTGAAAATTTGGTAATGTTTTATCATGTTAATTTTGAAGAGTGGCTTTTCTTGGTTTAATGTTGTTTGATGGCAGATTTGCAGAAAATAGTCACTTGCAAACATGTGGCATGTGAACAGAGCTTCAGACGTGAAGGAGCCAATTATATCACACCAGTGGTGGGCACTAAGAATGATTATAGTGCTTTGTAGAATTTGAGCTACTTAGCTAGCATTTCACAAAGCTAAGGTCTCATCTTCATGGTTTTCCTCTCTGAGGGCACACTTTATTGATGCAATGCCGTTTAGACCGTCAAGTGGTCTGCTCAAAAGTCAATCGTGTGAGATCTGCAGATTATGACTATTGCACCACACATTACACTCTTAAAAATGTAGGTGCTATAAATTGTTCTCCAGAGCAATGCCATAGAAGAACCATTTTTGGATCTACAAAGAACCATTCAGTTAAAGGTTCTTTAAAAAAACATATCTTTTGGACCATCTTATAATCTAAAGAACCTTCATTTGCCATGAAGAATCTTTTGTGAAACAGAAAGGTTCCTCAGATGTTAAAGGTTCTTTATGGAACTATTTAGACAAAAAGGTTCTTCTATGGCATCATGAAGCACTTTTTTTTAGTGTAGGCCTCTAAATTTATTGTATTGTATTAAATGTATATAATGCAATACACCTCACTTATTATACACAATGGGCAGAATATATTATGCACTTACCACATTATTTAGGCTTAGTTACTTTTTAGACATTAGCCACAAATACAGCAGACCTCAACTACACAAAGATCAGTCTTTAAAATATTATTTGAGGAACATTTTATCTTAAAATTTAATTAGAATAATTTGGATAAAATAATTAAGAATTTATCTTGAAGATGGCTAAGAATTCAGCTGCTTGGATTGAGGTCATTCCACCAGGTTTTCAGTTAATGAAAAAGAAAGTGATTTTCTTTTTGAAAAGTGATTTTGTGCCTCTTTGGAATTGTACTAATAATGAAATGTTCATTTGCTAAACGCAAGCTTCTGAGTCAGGTCTGAAGTAAAGCAGGTAAAGGGGCACAGAGCCAAAAGATTATTTTGTAGGCCAAGGGTAATGCCTTGAATTGGTAACACTTTATAATAATGTTCAGTTGCAAGGCATTCATAAGTTATTAGTTAATGATTAACCAATCATTTACTAAATATTCATAAGCAACTAATAAGTGATATACTAGCAATTTATGTATGCTTTATTAAGTCATTTACAAATGATTAGTTAATGATGAACTAATCGTTTACTATATGTTCACAAATGATTTAGTAAAATGTTAACAATGTACAAATACCTTTAAGAAAATAGCATATCATGAA
>JAUMHI010000065.1:743190-780369 GCA_032359435.1 Enteromius unitaeniatus
TCTGCCTGTAGATCCTCTCGAAGCGCCCGACGATAGAGGGACATGAGAGGGTCCTGATCCCATCCAGTCTGTGCTGCTAGCGTGCGGAAGGTCATAGTGAACTCAGCTGCCGATTGGGATCACTGTTTCAGAGACAAAAGTTCATCCTTTGCACTCTTTCCATCAACAGAATGATCAAAGACTTCTCTGAATTGACGGAGGAAACACTGATATGACGGGAACGCCATCTGTTGGCCTCTTCAGAGCGCAGTGACCGATTCGAGTGCTTTTCCCGTGAGCAGTGAGCAGACTAGCGACACCTTGCTGTCATCCAAAGTAAAGCAACTGGGTTGTTGATTCATATACAGTTCACATTGTAGTAAGAAACCTGTCGCACTTGCCTGGAGCTCCGTTGTATTTCTCTGGTAGCGCTAGCTGTGCTGGATTGACTAGAGTGGAGACCGTCGTCAAGCTGTTGTTGATGGGACGCTTGAACGGAAGCTTGATGGCTCACCTCATTGATAACTTGATATAAAGCCGCTGGATCCGGTGAAGGCGAAGTCTTCTGTGACAGATCACTCTGAGCTTTTGGATCCATTTGCAGAGCTTTCATGTAAGAATCGTCAGAACAGGCAAAGATCGGTACACAGGGAAACAGTAGTATAATAGACAAGGCAGATAATCGGAGTCGTAGAACAGGCAGATAAAGTCAGGGCAGGCAGCAGTAATCAGAAATCCAGGTACAGGCAAAATGGTCCGGGGAGGCAGCGAGAATCAGATACAACAGTCCAAATCGAAAACCAGAGAATCAAAAACCAGAAAGAACGCTCAGAATTATTACCCACAGTGAATAAGACTTCGTGTCGATCTAGCGCCAACCCTCAGTTTAAATAGAGTGGCTAATTAATGCGGTGCACCAGTGGGTGCAACAGATCTGGGTGTGTTGATTAAAAGAGTCTGGGTGGAACTAAAACTCTGGTGAAGGTTCCCGCTGCTGGGTTCCGGAAAGGGCCACAGAGACGTGACTGGTGACACTCTTATTGATTAAAAAAAAAAGTTAAATCGTTGTTGCTTGTGTAGAGTTTCACTTATTAATATTCTGATTTATGAATATTCTGATATTCAGATTTAATCTAATTTAATGTCAACACAACATGTTCTTTCAGTTTGGAATTTTACACATGAATTGAGATGTAGACATGATTTATTTAACTCTTAACCTGTGGAATATATTTATTTTGGATTTGTTGAATGTGTTTGAATGTGTTTGTTTGTGTAATATGTGTTAATAAATCATGTGTTTTCATTTAATGCAGAATGTATTTTGTCAAATAAGAGTTGGCCCACATTACCGGACCAACTATCTACCGGACCAACCTCTACGTGACGTCAAAAGGTTGAGTGGCATATAGCTTGCAAATAACACTTCAAAAATATTACTGTAAATGTATAAGTAATAAATAAATACTGTAACAAACAAAAACAAAAATAATCAAAATCAAAGTTGTCCTAAAACATCAAACTAAAATTAGCTCCTGTCTTAGGGATACTTTGCAAAAAAAAAAAGTATCCACTTGACTACTGTATGTGAATGTTTTTCAAAAAGTGGAATTCAACCTATTTGAGATGTAGATACACAGAATAGAGATTGTACACAGAAAGTTGTGTGCAAACAAATGAATTGTGAGCATGTTAGGCTAATAAATAGCCTACTCTGATATTCACTAACACCAAACTCAGTGATAAGTTTATAGGAATATTTAGGTATAATTTATTTCTATTTATTTATGTTTCTAACATTTTCCTTATGAAAATAGCAGCTTCAGAATTGTCCCTAATGAAAACTTTAAAATCCCACCAGAACGTGCTATCTAGTAAAGATGAGAAATGTTTCAATTACAAAGCCATTCAAGTCAAGAAGTTATCTTAATTATATCTTCTTATGAAATATAACTGACTGAGACAACATTTTAGTCACCAATAAATTTTTCCACCCTAAACTAATGTTTAAATATTATTGTTTTATACCTTATTATACTATTCAGATTTAATTTTTTTTAAATAATACATTATTGCATTGTATAGTATTATTTCTAAATTGTTTCATCAAGGTTTATGCGCATAATTTAGGCGTGGTATTCCCAAACACAATTAATTAATATTTTTGTGTTGGACTGCATTAGTTTAAATAAATGAAGGAATGAATCTACATTGAATTAATATTTAGCGACTTTGGGTGCTTTGTGTATAATTTATTTTCATTTACAGGCAATATTAACTTTTTTAATGTTAAGGCGTAAAACAAATGTTTGCATTTGAGAAATATGTTTTTGATATTTTGAATGGAGTGTTTCATTTTTTGCAAGAGATGCATTTTGCATTTTCTGTGTGCAGTTCTTGGATTTATGTGTAAAGTTTAGAAAAAAGAGGCAAAGTTGAAACAACTAGCAACAACTGCGTGCAGGCAGCTTTATTTTTTCAATTGGAAAACACTAGAGTGCGCTGTTTTCTATTCATTTCAACCAACAAACAAGGTATCGAAGATCAAAATCCCTACCATTATTCCTAATTTGTAATGTAAGATAATCAGAAGGATTAGGAGGAAATGCTTCTTGTTTCATACAGCAAGAGCTTTAGGCAAATTCTCGTAGGATGGAGCCCACATCGACAGCGGAGGCAGACGGGCGCTTCCCCTGGACGCGCGTGACGTCACAAAGGATCAACATCCGGGACAACGGGACTGAGTTCATGTGAATGCCTACACACTTCGCCGACGGACTGTACGGACAGGCGGAGAGCGACGGAGGTGAGTTACATCTGTGCGCGATGTTCGCTTTCGCCGTTAAGTTGGATGCGAGTGTTTTTGGTTCCTTGGGAGCAGAAATGGGAAACATTTCTAACGTAGTTTTGACAAAGAAAAAACAGCCCAGATATAGTATTGCGAAGCATAACACAGGAAATCATCCCAGCATGAGTATATTCTGGCTGTGTGCTTTTATACCTCTGCGTGTGATGCGTGCCCTGTCACAGCTCTGTGATCAGTTGCTGATGCTTAAGGCTGCTTTAGATCACCGCCAGGCATCACTGCATCTTTCTTAGTCCGACCAAGTGTGTACGACCACTCATTAGGCCTTTACTTTAGAAATACAGAATATTTCCTGCTCACTCAGAGCTCATTTACCTTGCAAATGTTGGTGCTGTGCTTGTGTAAGGAATTCAAATGGTCAACCGAAACAAACTTTCGCGACCAGACATTGCATTGAATTGTATTAGGTTTTTTTTTTATTTTATTTTATACTCCTGTATGATCATAAAAGGCCGAATGCATCCATGGACGTTGTGTTAGTAGGTCAGTAAATTGCTCTTGCTGTGTCACAAGAAGTTGTAAATGCCCTTTGCTCCTTGGGAACTTTTACATGTTACCCGTCCCTCAGGTTTGACTGTCACACAGCTGTCAGTGTCTGTGGAGTAGATCCTTTGGAAGCAAAAGAAAAGCAGATATGTTGTCCTTGTCCATTATAAAGAAAGAAATATGAGAAGGACACACACAAACTGTGTGTGTGTGTGTAACAGTCTGACCACAGTGACACACCTACAGGTGCGGCTGCCGGGGAGTCATGACTCACTTCACTTGCACTTTCAAGATATTTCTGTAATTTGCGCCATAATTAAATCTGTAGGTATGGAAAGTTTCACTTAGAAACTGTTTTGTGTTGGTTATACTTGTTTAAAGGGCTTATAGTTTTTTGGTACAGTGAAAGGTCGCATTCTAGTCCACATCCATGCTGTCCACCACAGCTACATCGAACTTAGTCCGGCTCTACTTTATGCTTTTTAATCATTTCTTTCACTTGGATGCATGTCACAATTCAGAGAGAAATATCTGGTGATTTTTCCATTATGTTGCAAGTTTTATTTTGTTTATTTTTGGGGTTATTTCTCACACAAAGCTAATTGTAATATTGTGTGACTTATGAAAAACTATTATTTCATATTTAATTTCCTTCATTAATAAAGAGGAGTTTTTTTATGACAAGGTATGGGTAGTTCAGCTGGTGCAACTCCCTAAAAACACCTTAAAAAGTGTGGTTAAAGATTTTCTATGTATAAAATAATTCATTTAATACAAATAGATTTATGATCTGGACGCTTGCATGTACTCAAGGTGTATATAAAATATATATTGTATACTGTATTATATTGTATTGTATATATAATACATATTGTTTCGAATTATATTTTCATTCTTTCATTCCTTCCTGGATTGATTGATATAACTGATAACTGTTTATTCATTCAAAGACACTCCTAATATGTCGTCGTTGACCCACAAGTGTACCACTTGTCCAAGGGTGATGGGACCTCTGCTTCTATGATATTACCTCTGTACTATTGACAGTCATTAGTCATCTTTGACAGCATTCAAATGTCCACTCTAGGTGGAAGATAACCATAGAAACTCCCTGTTGGTGATTACTGTAATACAGAGTGGTGGTAAATGTTTATGAAACTTTTACAAACTTTTCCCCTTCCTTGTTTTTTCTTTCTTATGTCTAATGCTAAAGAGTGGATGTATTCCAACACTTGTTGGCTGCCTACATAGTCAGCATTTTAAGGCATAGTAGACATACTGTGCTGCAGACATGTTTTGTCTTTGGAAATGCACTAAAACTGATTTGGAGTACAGATGTACATTTATTTTGCTTAACAGTCACACTGTATGGACAAAAGTATCGCATTAAACCACCAGGAACTTAAATGACAGCACATTATTAATATGGAGTCGGTCACCATTTTGCCACTGTAATGGCTTCCACTACTCTAGGATGGCTTTCCACAAGATGTTTTTTTGGGGCATTTTTGCCCATTCATCATGCTGAGTATTTGTGAGGTCAAGCACTGATGTTGGACGAGAAAGCCGGGTTTGCAATCTCTGTTCCAGTTCATCTCAATGGTTTTGGATGGGGTTGAAGTCAGGGCTCTGTGTGTCAAGTTCTTTTACACAAAATCATTTAACCACGTCTTTATGGACCTTGCTCTGTCCTCTGAGACACAGTCATGTTAGAACAAAAGCTTTTCCCACAATGTTGGAAGCATAGCATTGTATAGAATGTTTTGATATCCCTCCTTCACAAAACTTTACTCTGTCGGCACAATGCAGTCAGGCAGGTGATGTTCTCCTGGCATCTGCCAAACCCAGACTCACCCATCAAGCTGTCAAACAGAACTTTACAGAACAGGTTTACTTCTGCTCCAGAGTCCAGTGCAGATGTGCTTCACACATTGTTCTTGTTGAAGAGAAGTTTGAATACAGCTGCTTGGCTATTAAAACCTATTCCACAAAGCTGTAGCCGCGCAGTTTTTGTGCTGATATTAATACCAGTGGAAGTTAGTAAGTCTTCAGTGTTGGCAGCATACGTCTCAGTGTTCTGTGGTTTTGCGTGGTCTTCCAATTCCACATTTCTGCTCTACCTAAATGCTTCAACTTTTCAAATGACCACTTACTGTTGACCGTGGAATATCTTGGAGGGAGGATATTTCATGACCTGATCAACTGTTAGATTTGATAAATGGCACTTATATGCACAATTATATGCTTGAATTTAGGACTATAAATCAATTCAAAATAAAAGTCTGTACATACTGTGTGTATTTATTTTGTGTAAGTACACACACATGCATGTATATATTAAGAAACAGTGTGTTAGATTTATATTTAAAATATTTGTTTATATGTTTAAAAATATAAGTATTTACATACAAATGCATGCAATACATTCAAATATTTATATTATTTATTTTTTTCTAAACAAATGTATAGAATTGGCAATGAATTCAATAATTATTTCCTTCATTAATAGGTCTATCCCAATACTTTTTTTCCATATAGTGTACAGTTTTCCATTTCTGCCACTGTTTGAAAAAAGGTAATTATGAGATTTTATCACACAATTCAGACTTTTCTCAGAGTTGCGAGATATAAACTTGCAATTTTGACTGGTTTCTTGCAGTTCTGACTTCATCTATTTATCACAAATGCCATTTATTCAATCTAATTTTGAAGATTGTATTGTCACAAGATCTGTGCAAAAAAGCAAACTAAAGATGGAATTCTATTTCGTCCAGTACCACTTGAAGTAGTTCAAATAAAAACTGTGTGCTTTTGAGCTTAGTGTATTTGGGTTCGTTAGTCTAGTAATGTGCTAATATGTCTATTGAAATCATTTGTGAATTGAGTCTCTAGTAAGGTTAGTGTGTAATACAGATGGCGGTCTTCTCATAGAGTTGCTGTCTATGCAGAGTTGCAAATAGGTCACTTATAAGGTTCCATTTCAGTTGATGACTACAGCCTGCTTAGGCAGCGTCCTAAAACACAGCATTATTAACATTTGGAACAGAGCCACTGAGTGTGAAAAGCTTTGTGTGGTGCTTAGCAGCCCAAACTCACAGTGGCCCAAAATCAGGTTCCACATAATCGTGTAGGAAATATTAAATGTGAGCTGACAGGAGCTTAATATCAATTGTCATATCAATGGTTAAGATCATTTGCGTATTGCACGCTCATGTGTTTATAGCTTGGGGACTTTTACTGTATTATTAACTGGAACAGGTTCACCTTAGAAGTGTGTAGGTCACGTCAAACTTGTGTGTGTGTTGTGTGTATGAACAGACCGGTTGCATTTGTGACCTTTCTGCTGGGAAACAGGTTTTGGCACTTCAAGCTCTTGATGATTAGCAGAACTTAATATTCTATACGGTCTGTGTGAAGAAATAAAATCATTAACCATACTTTGTCAGAAATGTAGCACACTAATTTTAAGAATAGCTTGTCTGTCACATGTGTTTCTTGCGATGTAGAAACCTCTAGCACTGATTAACTTTTTTTTTTTTTTACCAGTGCTGTCACACCATGGTCAGGTCTTTTACATTAGTCTGAGAGTTTGACCTGTGATCGCATCGCAGTAAATAGTCAATCTTTAAGCCGGCGTGAAAATCACTGAATATTTCAGCTCAGATTGAACTAGTTTAGAAGCAGCTATAAGTTGAATTAAGTTGAGTGTAATAAGCTCCACCTGTTCTGCTGTCATTGTGCGGGTTACAGATGACTGCACCTGGACCAGCCCTCATATGTGCGACACCCTACAGTGCTTTTGTGTTCAGTCTGACTCTGACACTGCATTTCTGATGATAATCAAGCACTAAAGCTGTTCTGATATATATTTTTTTAATTAAATGTAATATAATATACAAAATGTAGCAAAACTCAGTTTGTAAGTTTATTATATTAGGCCTATATAATGTTATATTTAGTGCTGGCAAATGATTAATGCCAATTAATCACATCCAAAATAATAGTTTTAAGTAATATATGTATGTATACTGTGTATATTTATTATTTATATATGAATACACACACATATTTTATAAGTTTGTTTACATGAATATATTTATATATAAAAAGAATATAAATGTATATTTAATATATAAACATAACATATTTTTCTTTAATATTTACATGCATGTCTTTGTATTTATAGCCTATAGATAAATATACACAGTATACATACATGTATTATGTAAACAAGATTTTTTTTTTAATTTTGGATGTAAATAATAGCGACTCAATTGTTCTAATATTAATAGTTGCTGAAAAAATGTTTATGTTATGTTGTGTTTTAAAGTAAATCACTAAACATTTTGGTAGTGCTTAATGTATAATGAATTTTGAAAGTAGTTTTCATGCATTAGTTATGCCTTCACCTTATAATGCCTTGTACAATTACATGCATTATAACACTTATCAATTAATTAAATTATGCATTTTATATTTAGCAATTTTTTTTTTATATTGCATTAAAATGCAAATTATGAATAACTGTGTAGCCCTTTTATAGCCCCTTATAATGCATTATATAATAAGGCATATGCAGCTATTAGACAACTGCTGGCAACTCTGTTCAGCCAGTATTGTGCCAAAGAACTTTTAGTGTAATAAACCGTAATGTCAGTTTCATTGAACGGTTTTGTCTTCAAAAGTAGTTTAGTCGTTCTTAAGTAGTTTAGTCGTTGTTTACTTTGATGAGACGAGTACTAAACATGGACTTCTGCTGGTGTTTTTGTGTGCTGGACACTGAGTCCTCTCATGATCTCATGCTCTGTGTGACAGTGAGCTCTCAGTCTCTGCCAGCTCGCTTTCAACAATCCAGATTTGTGTGCTGCGAGGAAGAGTGGGCCTGAAGTGAAATAACTCCAACTCAACTTTCTGCTTCTGAAATATCCTCCTCACTTTCCTCTCAGACCTCGAGACGCTTCTTTCATTTGATTCAGTTTGTATAACTACCGTCAGATTATCATGATCATGTTAGAATCATCAATAGATGAGTTATTAGTTATTTTAGACATCTGTCTTTGATCAGGAAGGAGTGATATTATTATTAAAAAATTTAAATCAGACATTTTGGGGTTTTTTTTGACTTATTGACTAACCCTAACCCCAACATGTGGTTTACCGCGAATGTAAATTGACTTGCGTTCATTTGTGTAATCCGATGTATCATCAGTATTCGTACACAGGCGGTGTATTACTGTGTAACACAGTAAATCTGGTTTAGTGCACCGTAATACTCTTTACAGGAACTAGTATTCCAGGACAATAATTTATCTAATCAGTTATGATTTACAGTGCAAACATGAAGCAATGCCACAATGTATACACAACTGTGTCAGTTGCAGTTTACAGTTACACAGTGATAGTGCACACAGTATCGTTTCAATGCATAAATGATGATAATAATATCAAATGATGTTCAAAATTTCATTGCTATTCCTGGAGACATTTATATTGGTTTAAACAACTTGTTTCTATTTTTGATGTATATATTAATTTCTAAATCTTATATATATATATATATATATATATATATATATATATATTAGGGGTGGCACGGTTCACAAAACCCGTATCTCGGTTTTAGGGTCATGGTTTTCTGTTGGGTACGGTTCTTGTTATTTTTTCTTTTAATCTTTAATACTCCAGAAATGAACGTCATGTTGTTTTACAAACGTATTTCGGGAGGAGTGCACAAAGGTAATCATTACCGATCTTCCTGTCACCTTCCTAGCCTCGCCCTATAAATATCCCTCTTCCTCCCCAACACCTTCCCCTTTTTTCCTGGGGGAGCACTGAGGGTTAGGACCTGGCTTCTCTCTCCTCCCGAGCCCTTAGGGCTGTACACTTCATGTCCATTTAGTGACATGACAAGATCACTAAGATAACCTCGTGGAACTGTTTTAAAATCAAGTAATGCACCCTTCATTCAAAAATCTCTCACTTGTAATATGCAAGTATATTTACTGTATAAAATTTGTCAGTGAACTATAAAAAAATAAATCAAATAATCGTTCATTAATCGTTATTATTTTCTAGCAGATGAACCATTGATCTGCTTGATATTGCTTTTTTGATCTTGAGGTGATGTAAATGAGTTAAACCAATATTACATGATCAAATGAGTGACTCACAAATGACTATACAAGACACTGTATACAAGACTTGCATATACTGTAAACCTTTAGAACAGCACCGATGAAAGTATTCCCTTCTGAGTTAGACTAAAACTAAAATGCTCAGCTCTAGTTCTGCTGCAGTCATCTTTGCTGATTCAAGCCGCATTCTAAAAAAAGTCCTAAACAAAAGCTCATTATTGTCGGTGTAATACTTTGGGATTTACATATGTAAATGTTACTTTTACTTTGATAACCAAATATCTGTTTCTCTTGTAGTTTACAAAGCATGTAGTAGTACTAGTAGCAGTGGTTTTGGGGCATGCCATACAAAAACTGTAAAAGAATATGTTATCACCTGTTTAGAATCTCATCTGAAGGATCATGTGACACTGAAGACTAGAGTAACGATCCAGAAAATTCAGCGTTGATCACTATTACATTTTCCTATTTATTCACATAGAAGAGATATTTTAGACTAAACATTAACACTGCCAAATCATTAAATGCATTCCAAAATTTTTTTTTACATGATATGTGTATACTAAGCATATTTTTATATAAACACACATGCATTTATTTATATATATATATATATATATATGAATATGTATATGAATATATATATATATATATATGAATATATCATTCATGTCATTTATATTGTTTTTAAATATATTTAATAAACACAACATATATTTCTATATAATATATGTAACATTTTTTAAAATATATACATGCATGTGTGTGTATTTAAAAAAAATGTGCACAGTAAACACACACATATTATGTAAATAAAAACCGAATTAATTGCGATTAATCATTTGACAGCAATAATTGTAATATTAACATTCTACGTGTTTTAAAATATAAAATCTAATATATGCAGCCTTGCTGAGTAGCTTTCTATAATGCGAGAAAATAGCAGGCATATGTAAAGATGTGTTCCTGCTTCAATGATTGGCTGGGTGTTTTTGTCTGGATGGTTGAGAGGGCATTGCTGCTTAGTTGCTGGCGCATTTTGGGTGGTGTTGACTATAGAGTGAATTGAACTGCAGCCAAAGATGTTGATCTTGCACATGTTTCTAGTCATATTTAAATTCATTCAGAAGAACGTGTAGCGAATGACCTCTAAATCATTGAAATGTCACTACAGTGAGGGCTCTGACTTATTCAAACTGTCTGAGAGACTGAGACGTGTGGTTACACTGAGATCATGTTGCACCTCTCAGCCTGAATCAATGACTCCCTAATCCATTCTAATAGACACAACCTGACCGCTTGCAGCTTCCTCTAGTTCCAAACCGCTTCAAGTCAGCAAGGTTTATGATGCCTGGAGAAAGTTAGGCTTCACATTCAGCTTAAAGGCAGTTGCTTGGCTGGCACAAAAACCCTGGAATTTTACAACACTAAAAAGCCATGGGAAAGGACAGTCCTGGTTGACAAGAACTTCCTCTGGTGTTCCTTAGCAGCACATATATATATATATATATATATATATAAATTTCACAAAATGCAAAATTACTCCTAAAATGATTGAGTTATTTCACTGTAATGACAATGAAAAGCACATAGTACAGCTGGGTCCTGCACAAACCCCAGACTTGAACTCCACAGCTTTTAGATAAATTGTAACATTCAGCTCAGAATGGAGCAATGGAGAAATGCTCTGCAACCATGTTTAAACATTCTAGTGAAAGAAGAACAGAAGCTGTTCTAGCAGCTGAGCCAGGGATTCATGCTTGTTGCTCTGCACACATTTAAATATAGCTCCATTGTATGGTTTTTAGCTTTCTTTTACCTGGAATACATTTAGGTTTCTCTCACACACAAATACCATTTATCAGTAGATCGTGGAGAGAAGATCTTACAGGTCACTTACTCATAAATGTGTTAAATTGTTGTTATTATTATTTTCACTGGCTGTGGGATTCTCTGGCACTATGAGCAGATCAGGTTCAGATCGGTTCATCTGAAAACAGTTTATACAGTATGTGTCGTTGGGATGTACACGCATTACGATGCAGTCTTTGAGTCATAGATGTTTTGAGTCAATCCACAGATATTGTTGACAAAATAGCGCAGTTTATTACAATGTGTACTTTACAGAAAATACTCCAGTCAGACAATGAATGTCAATCAGTTTGTCTCAGTCCATGGTGTTCGTTTTGATGAGTTTCTGTACCTCATGGTTCATGATGGAGGCGTGCAATCAACTTAAAGATACATGCTCAGCTGTTTTTATAGTTTTATAGGAGACAGAATCTGTTATGATCATCTATCTGGGTCAGTCTGATTAGGACTTTCATTTTTTAGCAACAGAATGAAATAAATTTATTCTTATTTATTATTTAAAAGATTTTTAAAATAAAAAAAAAATAAATAAATAAAAAGATTTTAGTATTTCAGTTTGTAATTTTGTGTCATGTCTGGCATTTGGTATAGGCCTTTCAAAGTTGTGAAAAAGTTGTGAATGAAAATGAAAAACCCAATTAAATGAATAAAATGAATGAAAATAAACCCACATGTGTGATGTTGTCGACCCACGGGTGTGGGTTATCAAGTACATTGAACAGCGTTTCATGCGCATTTATCCTTATAAGGATCATTGATATAATGTTCTTTTTCGTTTGTTTGTTTTGTGAGTAACTCAGTTTTTTTTTTAATTAAACAATGTTTTACTGAACAAATTGATCTTTCTTTAAGTTCAATTACAATTACAATTTTCCTTAAATATACCTCTGCTATAAACTATAGGGAGCCCTTTTATATTAGGCTTTTAGGCTTACAGTTACTGTAACAACAGAGCCCAAACTCTGTTTTAATTAAAAAAAACAAAACAAATTTAATTAATTACTATTTATTTTTAACTATAATAATCAACACTCAACTTAATAAAAAATGTATTCAGACATTTAATTGCAATTTTTAAATTTATTTTTATATATTAATATATATATATACATATATACATGTGAGTATATATATATATATATATATATATATATACACACATATATATATATATATATATATATATATAAAATCTGTGCCCTCCACTAAAATTGGCACCCTTGGTAAATCTGAGTAAAGGTGAAAATAAAATCTGCATTGTTTATCCTTTTGATCTTTCATTCAAAAAATTATCACAGTTCTAACCTATCATTGAAGTAAAACAATTGAAAATAGGGAGAAATTCTTGTGATGGGAGAAATGTTGTTGACCACAATTATTGGCACCCCTAGAATTTTTATAAATAAAATATCTCTGAAGTTTATTCCCATTCATATTCACAATTTTGGACATGAAACTATCCAGCCATGGTTTCTTGTTTCACAGAAATATATGTAGGAGGGAAAACAAAAACCAAATTCCCTTAATCATCAACAACACGATGAGAAAAAAAACAAATAATATACTTATGATGTGCAGCAAAAGATAATTGAGATTCACCAATTACTAAAGTGGCTTTAAGAAAAGAGCTAGAACAGTGAAAATAACCATTTCCACCATCAGGGGAATAATTAAGAATTTCCAATCAAAATAAAATGTTACGAGCTGCCTGGGAGAGGATGTGTGTCTCTAACCTCCTAATACACGGCGAGGAGTAGAGTTTGAGTGGCTAAAGACTCTTCAGGGACCACAGCTGGAGAATTGCAGAAAATAGTTGAGTCTCAGGGTCAGAAAAACTTTAAAAAAATTGTCAAACAGCCGCTACATTAGCACATGTTGTTCAGGAGGGTTTAAGAAAAATTCTCCTCGCTCATCCAAAAACAATCTCCAGCATGTTCAGGTGTCAGACAGGACTGGAACTTCAAATGAGACTGGCTTCTACGATCAGATGAAACTAAAAAAATAGCTTTTTTAGCAGCAATCACTCAAGATGGGTTTGGTGAACACAGGGATAAAAAGTACTCCATGTGTACAATTAAGTATACTGCTGTATTTTTGATGTTGTGGGCCTATATTTCTACTGGAGGTCCTGGACATCTATTTTAGACACACGTCATCATGGATTCTATCAAATACCAACAGATAACAAAACTGACTCTGTAAGAAATCTTATAATGGGCCATGGCTGGGTCTTCCACTGGGACAATAATCCAAACACAAACATCAAAATTAACACAAGAATTAGTCACTGAGCACAAAATGACTGAGCACTGTCCTCTGACCTGAACCCTGCAGAAAATGAGTAAGATGAACTAAAGAGGAGAAGCACCATGATAGAGCTGGTATTCTGAAGGATCTGGAGAGATTCTGCATGAAGGAGTGGTCTCTTTTCTCTTATCAGGTGTTCTCCAAATAATAGTGCTAATAGTGATGGCTAATATGTATTGGAGAAAAAAAAATATTTCATCAAGAGTTTTTCTCCACATTTTTAATTGTTTTACTTCAGTGGTAGGTTAGAACTTTGTGAATTTTTTTAATGAAAGATCAAAAGAATAAACAATGCAGATTTTTTTTCCACAGTCACTTTTGCTCAGATTTACCAAGGGTACCAGTATTAGTGGAGGGCACTGTAATTTTATTTATTCTTTTTTGTTTTAAAGAAACTGGCACACATGCGTTAAGCTACATTTTTTCCCCTTATCTTTATCATGGACCTTTTTATGTCATTGATCCATAAATGGAAACGATTATACAGCAACACGAGTCCAGGAAGGAATGGTTGATTCAGTTTGCACAGATCCAGTTGTACTCAATAAATTTTACAACTTTGACAATGAGTTACTTCGTGAACTTTGGCCTTATTTTTTGTCTTTTTCTATTGTTGAGCTTGAAGGAAATAGTTGTAGTAGCAACATTTCAAAGAACGCATGTAATATTTATTTTAATTGTAATAACACAGTGGATACTATTGAAGTCTCCGGGTGGCTCTGAAAGTGGATGAGGGTGGTGATATACTGTGACGTGTTGTGGGATGGCTAGTGAGTCTAGGTCCAGGTGGCGGGTGACTTTGTAGTCATCTTGCTCTGATGTGCCATTCCTGGACACTGAGGCTGTTTGCACTGCCAGACCTGTT
The DNA here is from genome assembly GCA_032359435.1 of Enteromius unitaeniatus. Classification (NCBI taxonomy): domain Eukaryota; kingdom Metazoa; phylum Chordata; class Actinopteri; order Cypriniformes; family Cyprinidae; genus Enteromius; species Enteromius unitaeniatus. The sequence goes on from JAUMHI010000065.1 coordinate 757,700, forward strand.
TCAAGAGAAGTGACGGTGGACTTCCACAGAAGACACAATAAGCATCAGGTGTCTGCTCACATTTTGGCAGCAGGGATCTATTTTCAGGTCATGTTTTTGACCTGGATGTGGGCTGATACTCTGGGAATGTGACCTACCTGTCCAGGATGACCTTCTAGTATCTGTAGTTGTCATGCTTGGCTGAAGAATTAACTTTTTTTAACTGTGAAAACATGGGTAGTTATTGTCTTGTCAGGAAGGACACACCTAACCTATATAAATCTGACCCAGCGCCGCAACAGCGACATTGCTCAAATCCAATTACTGACATGATTTCTTTTACTTGTCAAGCTGTAGTAAGCAAGGCAGCTGAGTTTTATGACACATTATGACTTCAGGCCTAAAAAATGGATCTGGAGTAGGTCATATAGACTGAACTGACGGATCATAAATGAAAGATTCAAATTAAAGCTTTGTTGCTTTTAGTTCATGTGTTACGTGTCTGAAGTACTGTCAAAATTAGCGCATTATAGTGCAGGCTAATCATTTTTCCAGTTTAACAGAATTAACAAAAATCTGCCTTTTGTTTCTTAACAAGAATTGTAATTTAAGGCAGCAGCTATTTGCACTAAATGTACAGTAAATGGTGATAGAGGCTATTTCATACAGTGAATTCTATTTAGATTCAATTTTTGCTATTTATACTACTTATTGCAAACAGTGGCAATTATCTGCACCTCATTATTGGTAGTATATTAGAAAACGGTGTGCAATGATAAATTATACATTTTAATTCATATTATTAAATGGATGCCACCTTATTGGGACTAAAAATCCCTCCCTAATCCTACCCAATACTTTTAAAGTTTTTGAATAAAATTTAAAAAGGATATTTTGAGGGGAAAAAAGGCGAATTCGAACCAGGGTCATGGGTAGGAGTATGACACACATTTTACCATCTTAGCCACTGAATCTGATGACAGTCAACTGTGTTTTGTATTGTTTATTAGCCTAATCAAACATAGGTGGGCAGAGTTAGTGTAAAAAGCCTCTTCCATCAAGGAAGAATATCTTTATGACCACATCAAATCATTTCATATTAAAGCGCAAACAAAACTATGAGCCTAACTATGAGACCATGTGTCAGATCTGCGTCACGTTTAGCAGCAGCAGCCGAATAACCTTAGCTGCTGTGACAGCCTGATCTCACCGTAGTTTGTACATATTTTAGAAGGTGGCTGATTCATACAAATTAATGATTTTTATCTAAAACATATGTATTTTACGAGTTGCTCAATTGGTATGAATTTGTACACCTAACCCCACTATTAAACCTACCCAATACTCATATCGAACCAATTCGCGGTAGTTAGGTGAGGTGGAATTAAATTGATTGACAGCAGTATTTCAGATCAGTTACAGTGTGATGGGATTCAAGCAACTGTCTTAAGTTAAAATGTACAACACCACAAAAATCTATTACAAATCAGCCAATCAGAGGGCGCAAAAGGTGCAAAAACATGCAAAATGATAGCCTATCCAATAAGTAAGACACAAAACATAATCAGTATTTCCAAAAATAGAATATTAGAATACATTTTATTAGAATAGAATACATATTACATATTAAGTATGGAGTACTGCAATGAGTCATATGCATAAAAAAAGAAAAAATATTTACTATAAGTCTGTCATGATTAACATGGATTACATAAAGGCCATGGTAAATAAGAATAAATTGTTACATATGTATGTTGTACATATATAAAACATTTAGCATGTTTAGTAGCCAAAATTTTCTGAAAATTGCTATTAACTAGGGCTTTTGCCTTAATAAACTTCTACTTTGCTGTTTATCCAAAAATATGGTCATGCAGAAAAAGGCATTAATATGTGCTAGCACAGTAATAAGCAACTATTTAATTGAGAGAATTGCACTGAAGTGTATATAGTATACAGAAAAGTATAGTAGAACACTATGTAAATGCCTCATTCGTTTAGAGTAGCCCTGGCAGTATGATATCATGTTTAGGTAAATTTTTGACTCAAAAAAACAAACTTAAAAAAACATGCATGTTGCATCAATCCAATGCAAAAGCGATGCAAAAAAAGCGTAGGGTGACTAGGTGTTTTTAAAATGTGTTCCACTCGGATGTGGAGACTTTCATCACAGTCAGTCCATTGTTGTATTTGCTGTACTTTGGCATGTTGTCCTGCAGACAGATTTGTGTTCATTCTGGAGTTGATCTGGATAAAGCACCTCTCTGTGTTTTGCTCCATTTATCTTTCCCTCAGTAGCCATTAGTCTTTCTAATGAAGCCAATCCCAATATGTCTAGCTACTGAGTTATTGAATTTTATCAAACTTTTATTTACAACTACACAGTGTCATTTCAGATACAGACACTGCTGTTGAGCCGTCATACAATGATTTTCAGCAGCACATGTTCGATCTCCCAGGGCTCTCCACAGACTGGTCCAATCAATGCAATCGAAGGCAGGTTTAAAATCAATTAAGACGATGAACACGTGGACTTGTTGTAATAAGATATCCCCCAGATTTTATTGCCGTCCTCACCATGTTGATTGTTGGTTTGGTATCGGGAAATTGATATCCAAGTTTGCAATGGACTGTCAAGAAAGAGGACAAATTCGTAAAAAGGATCTCTTTCTCAGAGTCCATGTTTTTGGCGTGGAAATTCGTGAATGTGAACTTGTTCAAGTTCTTGGGATCATTGATCACGGAGAAGAAAGCAGCGTGTGGTGAACAAATCGTGGAATCCAGCGGCACCAACATCAGTGCATTGGCTTCGAGGTCGACCGCCTCTCCAAACGCTTGATTGTTGATTGTTGTGAAATTTGTGGCCATACTAAAGATAATTTTCATTCTGCAAATAAATAAATCAGCTGAGAAACACTACTTTGAGATTTGAGTTGCTACATTTTTCATAATTTGGCCATTGTATTCACCATATTATGAATTAATATCAATGATAATTTTCATATTTTCCATCAGTTACCACATTTATTTTATTTGAATAGCCACAATCAATTGTATCATGATACAATAAACACTACATAATTGTTACATATACAAAAAAACAAAAACACCAAATCAAAAAATTGTAAATGTCAGCAAATGTCAGCTTTATACTTTTTTTTTTCTGATACAATCTCATTAAACATTTTGATATTTCTAAATTAGGCTTCAGGCTGACATTTTTCAGCGATTTGTCAGTATTGTAGACCCCTGTCGTCCTTTGGCGTCTCATTCGTTCTCCTGTGTTTCCTCCTCAGCGGTGAAATGGATGATGGAAAGCCGGTGTGGGCGCCCCACCCTGCGGATGGGTTCCAGCTGGGCAGAATTATCGACATCAGTGCCGATAGTCTGACCATCGAACCTCTCAACCAGAAAGGGAAGGTGAGGAGGAGTCCACAAACATGCATGCTTCCAGTTATACAAGCAGTATCAATCTTAATTTTTTCATTTAAATGAATAGTTCACCCAAAAATGAAAATTCTGGCATGTATTTCTTTTGTTTTGAAGAACACAAAGAAAGATATTTTGAAAAAAAGTTTGTAACCAGGCTGTTTTGGGTCACCACTGACTTCCATAGAAGGAACAAAATACCATGGAAGTCAACGGTGACCTACAACAGCCTAGTTACAAACTTTTTAACACCTTCCCTTTCTACAAACTTCAAAATATCTTCCTTTGTGTTCGGAAGAACAAAGAAATTAATACAAATGTGGAACTACTCGAGGGTGAGCTAATGATGAACAGTGAACTATTCCCTTAATGTGTCAGAATTTTGTCCATAATCCAGTATATAAGTGCACTATATAAATGCTCTTTGGTGATCAGTTTTCTTTTAGGTATTTTCAGGTATTGTTATGGCAGAATCTTGCTGAGCAGGTTAAAGTTAGTTAAACTGTCTTAATGTTTATAGCCAGTGTAATAACACTAAAGGGGAAGGTTCACCTATGAGGGGAGGTGCATCATTTACTCAACCTTCATTCAACTCAAACATGTATGATTTTCTTCTTCTAATTACATTCAGATTTTTTTAAAAGCTGGTATCTGTTTGTAATTTCCATGGAATGTATAAATATAAACAACAATAACACTAAAACATTTTTTGAATAACCTTTTTTATGTTCCACAGAAAAAAGAAAGTCATAAAGGTTTGGGACAACCTGAGTAAATATAGACCAGATTATTTATATACCTTTTATGGTACCTAAAAAATAAAACTCTGTTACCACATTATTACTACAATAATGCAAGAACTCGTGCTATATATCTACAAGAGGACCATGCTTTTAAGACGTGTTTAGCTGATCATTTACAACTGTAATTTTTTTTGTTTTTTCTTTTTTGTTAGCCTTACAAGCTATAAAAGCATTATTCTGACATCAGAGGGTTTAAAACAGTAGAATAGGATTTAGTCATGAAGCAGTAAATGGCAGAATAAATAAAAATCTGTATTTTTTAGTTTTAATATAGAGCAGTTGTTCTCCCTGGTTTTGTTTCAGATTTCAGTGGGAGAAAAGCACAGTGAGTTAGTTATAAACGTATGACAAGATATGACAATTGCAAAGTTCATAAGCTTGAGCTTATTCTTTCATAACTGTAACATCTTACTATTTCTTCTTCTGTGTGTACAGACCTGACTATTTTGTGTTCCTACCCAAGTTAAGATACACTGTGTAAATCTACCACATAAATCACTTTTTATCTAAATTTGAGAATGTGAATTTGTAAAGAATAAAAAGATTTCTAAATAAACTGTGGTGAAAAAATAAGACCCAATAGCTCAAAAACATGTATTTCTCAGAAACACATGACTTGGTTGTAAACCAGTTATTATAATGAATTAATTGGTAACTTACAAAACCTATTTGAATATTCTAATGAATCCTTTATTAAATAAAGTCATTGAATCCATCAGAGCAGTTAATCATTATATGACTTACTTCTGAGCTGAAAGTTATCACTGCTTATAGCCTTATCTCGAAGCTTTATGAAACTTGAATCATTACTGGTTCAATGTTCATCTGAATGTAGTTTTATACATATTTTTTTAATATATATTTATCTTAAAGTACAAGTTAGCATATGAACAGTCAGCTAGTAATAATTAAAAGTTTGATTTATGTTTTAAAAACCTGAAGTACACACAACTTCATTTCAAAACGCCTGTAAAAAGGGTTAACCCTAACCCTAAAACCCAGGAAGACAAACGTGACCTGTACCTCAGGCTGGAAATAAAAGTGCCTGCTCACTTACTGGTAGTCAAGGAACACCATTGAAATTCTTAATTAAATGCTACATTCCCATGTTAACGTTCAAATGATTTAATAGCGTTTATTAAGTGCTTTTGTCTTAAGAACGAGGATCTGCTAATGTGACCTGTTAATATAGAGGTACTCACATTTCCTCTCCTGTTCTATTTCTGTCAAAAGCATTTTTTCACTTGACAGACTCTTTGCAGAATGATTTAAACTCTTTGGATGAATGCTTCTGTTTTCAGAGTCACTGCAAACACATGCTGTTGCCCATATGGAGTCTGGCCCTCTCTGGAGCTTGACAAAGATTACAGTAGCAATAACTGTGTGTGTTTGTTTGTGTATGTGTTTTCACATGCAACAGCTACAAGACAGAGTGTTGTGTGCAGCATTACATCTAGCCCATGTGATTTGTGTGCATTGTGATGTCGCTGAGATATGAAAGCACAATGGGCTGTCTGTTCACACGCTACAAATGTGTGTGTGTGGAGTACACACTACTGTCTGATAATATAACAGAAGCATGGAGGTGGAATACATAAAACAGGAACCTTCAATGTTGTGTTTGACGTGTTTGCAATGGCATCAATATTGCTTTTGAACAATCTAATCTCTAATCGCACGTATTAAGGGGGCAGTTCACCCAAAAATTAATTATGTTGTCCTGTAAGGCTTTTGTTCATCTTTAAACAACTGAAGATATTTTAAATGAAACCTGAGAGATTAGGGCCCTTTATTGAGAGGCCATGCAACTATAATCTGGATGCACTAAAAGGTTAATAAAGAAATCATAAAAGTTCTGTCTTCAATGTCTTCGGGGATACAAAAATGACAGAAAACATTATGAAAGAGGGCTACCGCAGTCTCCCGTGCAGTGGGCAGCCCTTTCATGGGAATCAGTTTACAGGACTTGGAGAATCGATCAACTACGACAAATATGGTGGTGTATCCATTTGACGAGGGCAAGTCGGTAAGTCTATGAAAGTCTATGCCTAAATGGGATCAGGAACGGCAAGGAATGGGGAGTGGCATGAGCTTGCCTTCTGGTAATCTGCAAGGTGTGGATGTTATGGCACAGACAGACAACCCTTGACATACCAGTCAATATTTTTGGCAATGTGGGGCCACCAATAGCGGCTCCAGAGAAGTGAGAGGGTTCGGTGACTGCCTGGGTGCCTGGATCCCGTAAAGGTATGAGCTGAGTCCAGTAGATGGAGGCGGAGAGAGGTGGGTACATACTGCCGATCTACTGGACCTCCAGGTGGAGCAGGTTCCTTGTGGGTAGCGGAGGGGATCTGGTCATCCATTGGCCAATGGGAGCAATGAACACAACTGGTGACAGAATGGGATCTGGAGTTTCTGATACTGGGTCTGGCTGATGAATGCGGGATAGTGCGTCGGCTTTGAGGTTCTTGTTACCGGGTATGTATGAAATCTTGAACTGGAAGCGGGTGAAGAATAGTGCCCTTCATGCCTGATGAGGGTTCAGTCTTTTAGCTTCACGGAGGTATTGAATGTTCTTATGATTGATTATGACCTCAAATGGGTGCCGTGCTCCTTCATGCCAGTGCTGCCACTCCTCAAGGGCAAGCTTGATGGCCAGTAGCTCGCGATCTCCCACATCATAATTCTGCTCTGCCTGGGACAGCTTTTTGGAGAAATACGAGCAGGGATGAACCATTGGGGCTTCACCGTGATGGTGGAAGAGTCCTGCTCCTACTCCTAGTGATGCGGCATCTACTTCCACAATGAAGGGCTTGTCTGGATCTGGATGGATGAGTGTTGGAGCAGTGCAAAAGGCAGACTTTAGATGGTGGAAGGCTTGTTCGGCCTCTGGATTCCATCTTAGGGACTTCTCCTTGTTGCTTAAGAGGTATGATAGAGGTGCAGATATCTGACTGTAATGGCCGATGAAGCGACGGTAGAAGTTTGCAAACCCCAGCCTGGTTGGAACTCCTTGATGGTATGTGGAGTGAGCCACTCCTGTACCGCAGACACCATCTTCGGATCCATGGTTACACTGGCAGAGGTGATGATGTAGGAAGTGTACAGTGGAAAGATGGAATTTACGTTTCTCTTGTTTGAGGTATAGGTGATGTTAATGGAGGCGGTGCCGAACTTGGCGGACGTGCTGATGGTGCTCGGTGATGTTGGGTGAGTATTTCAAGATATAGAAAATGACGAACCAGTGCAGCATGTCATGAAGGATCTCATTCATGAAATTTTGAAACATAGAGGGTGAGATTGAAAGTCCGTATGGCATAACCCCGTACTCATAGTTGCCGTTGGTAGTTATGAAAGCCGTCTTCCATTCATCACCTCTGTGGATCCGGATAGGAGCTCCGCATAAGGCCGGATCACCCGAATAAATCTCAGGCTGTGAAATTGGGCTAGAAGCATGGGCAGAGGGTTGTGGCAGCACCTCTTGTAGAGCTTGAACGAGGTCTGCGAAAACATCTGTGTGGGGGAACATATCACCCAAATTTGTTTGAGGGCCTGGTCCTCTGTCACGTCTGGTAGAATAAGCAGGCAGGTAAGTGAATCAAACTGAGATTTAATTGAAACAGAGCTTAGGAACACACAGCAATTGCTGTTAACAAACTAAGGTAAATAAGCCAGGTCAGTTTCAAGTCGAGTAGATAGGCAGAGCAGGGCAGACAGGTAAGTACCAGCGGTATGTAACCATGAGACCAGCTGACGAGTGAATGAGGGATCACTGAATCTAAGGAGATGAGTCTGATGGGCATCTGGTGTCGGTATTCAGGTGATTGTGAGCGTGAATAGGTTGTGGGAATGTTGGGTGGATCAGGTGACGGTGTGACAATAATACTGTTGTTTAACACTGCTTTCATAAAACAGTTTTAAAATATTAGGTACTTGGCCACAGTGCATCTTTCACCATTAAAACCAATTGTTTTGCACTTTCAGTTGAGGGTCTCTCATGTTGCATTACATATATTACAATATCTTCAGTTTAGAAAATTAACAAGAGTTTTTGTTTGGAAAGACATGTAACCAACACATGTTGTCATGTTTTCAGTGTGCTGTACACTTAACATTAAAGTCATTGTGTTCCAGAATTTTCAAGCTCCTGTCAATCAAGTCTTCCCTGCTGAAGATGATGTCAACAAACATGTGGAGGACAACTGTAAGTGTCACTAATTGAGATCTTTATGTTTTTAATAAAATGAGCACTGACTCATGCTTTTATCTGTATGTATGTGTATGTGTGTTACAGGCTCATTGATGTACTTGAATGAAGCCACACTACTAAACAATGTCCGTGTGCGCTACAGTAAAGATAAGATTTATGTGAGTATTTTTTTGTTGCAATTATTGCTATGAAGTTCTGTATTTTCACTTCGTTATTCACCCTAAATGGCAAGATGTCTCGAGTATTGTGGCTGAGAGAGATCAACACTTGTGCTGCAGATACTCTAAACATAACTAAAAACAGAAATGCTCAGCAAAATACTTGCAACACAGCCAAATACAGAATCGTTCTGCAAATACTCGCAAAATGATCAAATACAGAAATGCGCTGCAAATACTCTCAACATGACCAAATACAGAAGTGAGCTGCAAATACTTGCAGCACAAACAAATACAGAAACTTTCCACAAATACGCACAGACTACGTCGGAAATGTAAAGGGAATTGCAACAAGTAATAAACATGGTTGGAGATAACAGTGTCTACTCTGGTGATATTTTCGTTTATTTTAACATCCTCATTATGTGATTCCATGGATTATTAGCTTAAATAAGCTGACGAAAAATATATAATTACTGTAAAACATTATGTAATCGGGGCAACTTTTGCAGCTTCCCAAAAATTACCCTGGTTTCACTATAAAAAAAACAAACAAACCATGGTTAGTATGGTGTTTTTTTCTTTGTAGTATTAACCATATGTATAACCACAGTTTTACTACAAATAGCAAGATTAAACTATGGGAAGTATAGCAAAACCATTCATTTTTTTAAGGGTTCTGATGCGGTCTGTACTACTTACCATTCATTTCTGTATTTGGTTGTGTTGTGAGGTTTTTGCTGCACATTTATTGTCAGACAGAAAAATACATTTTCATAATTTGCTAGTGTTTTTTTTTTTTTATTTGACTGTGTTTAACTTATGTAGTTCTTTACTGTCACCAGAAGACCGCTTTAGCTTTCTGAAGACAAAGTTGCTTTATAGTAAATGTACTAAATGAGTTTTAAAAAACTGTATATTTACATAAATAGGCCAATAATGCTGTTTTTAATTATTATTACATTATATTTATGTGTTAAAAAAATACTCTACCATTCAGCATTTTGGTTTTTTCTTTTTGAATACTATTTTTCTGAAAGACTGAATTGTTTAATTTCTACATTAAAATTCAATTTCAAAGATCAAAGAAAATAGAACAGTCCTGTTATCATAATGAAAAAACAGTTAAATAAATAAATAAGCCAACTGCCAATTTGTATTATTTCTTTCTTTTTTTTTTTATCTTACAAATGAAAAAATGTAAAAAAGTAAAAATCTTTCCTGCTGCTCATGCTGCTTTGTGTTGCAGACGTTTGTTGCCAACATCCTGATTGCTGTGAATCCATATTTTGAGATTGCCAAGCTGTATACTCCAGAGACCATTAAACAGTACCAGGGCCGATCGCTGGGCACTCTGCCTCCTCACGTCTATGCAATTGGTAAGCAAGGCTGCAGGAAAAGGCATGGGCCGTTTATGTGTGGGTGGGCCTACGTATATGCTAAATTTAGGCAGTGAAATTAAGGAATCTCATGTTAATATTCCATGTATATATTTGGTTTTTATATTTTTATTTGTTATATTTAGCGGATAAAGCTTATCGTGACATGAAGGTGTTGAAGATGAGTCAGTCCATCATTGTGTCGGGAGAGTCAGGAGCCGGAAAAACAGAAAACACCAAGTTTGTTCTCAGGTATAGAAAAAAAAGCTCAATGTTATGTACCGCATCATTAATAAAACGTTTATGATATATATTATAAGGCTAAGCACATCTGCATAATCATTTATTCTTTACTTGTTTTATTCGGTTACGCTTTCCTCTCACAGGTACTTAACTACATCTTATGGTACAGGTCAAGACATCGATGAGAGAATAGTTGAAGGTACGTCTGAAGGGCTTTACTAATATACATTTGTGCTCCACTATACTGTAACTAATGCAAGTTATGGAAAATAAAAAAATCTGTTTGTTTCTAGCAAACCCACTGCTCGAAGCATTTGGAAATGCCAAAACTGTCCGAAACAACAACAGCAGCCGCTTTGGGAAGTTTGTGGAGATTCACTTTAATGGAAAGGTGAGGTTTGTACAAAAGCCTCACTACAAACACCAAACTGTGAAGCTTTTTAAATAACAATGGACAATTTTAGCTTATCAATGAGTATTTAAAAACACCCATGACAAAAAGACTCCCGGAATCCCCGCAGTAAATACAATTAAAAAATACAAAAAAAGCTTCTCTCCCTATCAAACATAGAAAACACACACATATATATATAAAAAAGGGCACTCATCTTGTCATGCTCCAACTACAACAACAGTTGGGAAAACAGGGAGCCAAAATAAGCAAAACACCAACCAACATCACAAATGAATGAACATAGCGTTAAACATTAGTATCTACAACAATTGTCTAGTGCACCGATCACCATGAGTACAGCACTATATTTAACATTATGCCAGCTCTATGTCATGGGTCCAGGCTTCTGGAGACATAAACACAGCACTCCCAGGATCAATCATGTCATCCCTCATTAGCCTCTTCACCGATCAATACAGCTAGAGAGTAAAGACAGCGGAAAAAGAGAGATGCACAGCAAACAGTTGTACATAATACACACCAAAATTACTTCAGTTCAAAAACATCCACAAATTACTCTGAGGTTGGTCACAATTAAGTTTTTTGGATGAAATCTTACTATTAATTACACCATTTGACTAATTACTGCTTATTAATAGTTAGCAAGCTAATTTATAAAGTAGGATTAAAGGATCTGAAATATGATCGCACAGATATGACCACTTCACCCAGTGGTTCTGTGTATCACTGAGTAACACCTGTAGCAACATAATCAATAATACAGCATAAAACTGTTCCGTGTATTATGTATTTACACATACTATGTATTATTTATTATACACGTTTCATGTACCATGTTTAATATGATGTAATATGTATGTTGTAATAATAATAATAATATTAATAATAGTATGCCTCAGGATTCCCCAGAATATGTTAGCTTAAAATACCCCAGAGATCATTTATAATAATATCATTTAAAAAAGTGAACGCGAGTGAAAGTGGAAACAGGCTGTTTTAGTGCATGTCTCTTTAAATGCAAATGAGCTGCTGCTCCATGTGCCCTTTCCAGAATAGGGCTGTCTTTACAGTTCACCCCTGAGAAACTCTGCTAAAAAAAACATGTGATTGGTTTTGATTATCATGTCTGAAATAATCATCAGGCTGAAATCATGCATTTTAAAACTGTGAAATTTTTCAATTGTGATCTATAGTTTTTATGTTATAAACATGCAAATGTTACAACATTGGCTATTTATGTAAGCATTAACATACGGGACGCTGTGCTGTATCATGAATAAATCACGGCTGAAGGATGTTGTTAGGCTTGACATGAAGCGGTTACCACACAATAAAAAATATTAAAACCAAAAAATCAAATTCATGAAATGAAGTCCTTCCACAAAAAAAATAGTCCCCGACAGCAACAATAAATGGCAATAAAATGTTGGACATTAATAGTAGTTGTTGTAATTAATTTTAATTAGTAGTGAGACTGATGTGTGATAGTTGCAAGTTCATTTGAAGGCAGTGCTGATTTGTTTTTCAGAATGCAGTAGTAGGTGGTTTTGTGTCCCATTACCTGCTGGAGAAGTCCCGTATCTGCACGCAAGGTCAGGAGGAGAGGAACTATCACATCTTCTATAGGCTGTGTGCTGGAGCTCCTGAAGACATCAAGGAGAAGTTTCACCTCACCTCTCCTGACTCCTTCAGGGTTTGTGAACTCTGCGTCTCGCAAGACCCCACATCAATCTAACACATATGCTTACACTCCACTTTCACTTCTGGAGAACAGTCAGTGAGTGATGTCACGGTCTCAGTAAAGACATTAACAAGCACCATGTTACATTTTCTGTTTAATCCAGTATCTATGTCGAGGATGCACAAGGTACTTTTCCACCAAGGATTCAGACAAGCTGATACCTCAAAACCGCAAGAGTCCAGAGGTAATGCATTTGTTTTCAATTCTTTCTCTGTATAATCTGAGAGACTGCCACCAATTTGTTTTTGTTAGTTTGGATGGGGAAGAGTTGATTATGGACATCGGGCAAGACACTACAGGCAAACATTGTTGGTCACACTTTAAGGTCCAATTCTTGCAAACCATTAACTCCTAATTTGCTGCTTATTAATAGTTAGTAAGATAGTTGTTTAGTTTATTGGGTAGGATTAGGGTTGGAGAGTGGGGTCAGATAGAATGTGTTTTATTAGTACTAATATACATATAAAGAAAACACTCAAAATACACTTAGGTGTATATTTTATTGCAGTTTATCAAATTTTGCCTGTTTTTTTTCTCTCCTTCACAAATCCAGTTTCATTAGTTTTGTTCCTGCATCCTGAAGGTTTTTACAGAAGGATTTGTACATATATCATATTTAATATTATGGGGGTTTTATATATATTAAAAAAATTTCATAAAACTTGCAGGTGCTATTCGTAATATATTCAATCAGCTGGGGAACTATGATGATACCTGTTACATTATTTTCACCTAAGATACAAACATACATACATATACACACACCCATATATATATATATATATTTGTTGGATTATGGCACAGTCTGTGATTGTTGTGGTGGTAGAAGAGTCAGTCGAGGGTCACTGGTTGATTCTTGGTTTATGACGGCATCAGCATGAGTGATTCATTTCATCCTTTGCAAGCGTCTATTCTTGTGTTTGGTTGCTGGTCTATGGCTTGGTTTGAATTCTCAGATACTAGGCCTTTTGACCATATATCTTGAGTAATTGAAGCATGATTATGTTTACTAGATACTAGATACTAATCTAATCACACTCTAATCATTTGTAACATCATTGTCTGTGGTGTGTCTGTTTGTGTGCGTCTGTTACATCAAAGGATGAGAAGGTGAATATGTGTGTTGTTCAGTCGGAGGGGCTTTGCTTTTCTTCCCTGTTTTTGCATATAAATGCATGACCTGGGTCCAGTGTGTTTCATGGTTTGTTATAATTACATAATTACAATTGTGGACTGGTGTATTGTATGGAAAGTGGTTTTATTTAACCGATCTCTTGAATATTCTGGTTTCAGTAGTACTAGTTAATTTCGAATATGTCCTTTCCTTAAAAAGAAAGTAACAATCTGTGTAACACTGGTTACATATGAACTTATGTGATATCTAATATTGTAAAAATTTCTTGCCATTTCCATGTAACACTTGACAAAAGCATATGAAATGCATTTGACCCAGATCTTGTAAAAATGGGAACTTGCTTTTATTTCTTGGTAGCAAAACCGGCATTGCCTTCCACTGTTTTGGCTAGCTAATTTAGGCTTTTCCTAAGGTAATGGGATATTGTTCTCTTAATATTGCTGTTTTTTGTGATAAATGGTGGGACTGTAGTAGCATTACAGCAGGCTGCTAGTGCACTTTTAAAATCCACTACACTAAGGTAAAACATATTATGGTGTACTGTGGACCTTTTTTTCTTTAGCAGCTGCATTTGTGCACCAAAATACCTTTAGCTTCCTTTCAAGAGTTTTTAAACAAAATGCCAGCAACTTATCAATTTATTGACCATAGTTTTGGCTCAGTTTTAACAGGCGTCTGGGGGGGGTGACAAAGCTTTTGACATTTAAAAATATCCACCCGGTTACTTCAGACGCGTGAGTGTCATGAGGGGTTGGGAATTTTGTGAAAGTCATGATAGTAGTAACAGAGTTTATCTGTGGCTGTAACCAAAGGAATCACACCCAAGACAACTCCCAATTCACACACAGTTTACGAAGAGGAATGAACCATGAAAAATCTTCCAACATATAACTGCTGCACTTGGATAATTTAAAAAATGAGTAGAATAATAGCTATATTCTGGAGTGTCTTGATGTTGAGGTATGTGGACAACACCAGGGTCAAGATAATCATTGTCGTCAGTGGATTGGCTAAATATAATTCACATGGAAAAATATTAAGGACAACAAGTGCACTTTACAATATTAGACATCAAAGACCTGTATACGCCTACCCTTTTCCTTTTGTTCTCAGATGAACAACTAAGACCTGAAATCTTACCGTATTTCATATTTTTCCATAAATTTAATATAAATGAAAGTATGAACATATAGGCTAATGGCATGGTTTGTATATAAGATTGGTCTAGAGTCATAAAATGAAAACGATTGCATTTTCATCAAACTGTGAAAATCTATTTTCATGATATGAGCATAGTTCCTGAGTCCCAAAGGCTGACGACAAACTGACCGGCTCTGAAATCAGAGAGCTTCTATATGAGATTAAAAAAACAAATAAAATTCTTCAAGCACACATATCCTTTTGGTTATGTAGCACTGAGTAACAAAACATGTAAATAAATTGATTGCAGTTGCTGTGCTGAGATTTATTAGCAGTCAGGCTCCTGGATAAACTCATTGAGTCTAACTTGGTCGTTGCTTCTCAGCATCTGAAGGCAGGTCCTCTGAAAGACCCTCTGTTGGACGATCATGCCGACTTCAACAGAATGTGTGTGGCCATGAAGAAGATCGGTCTGGATGACATGGAGAAGCTTAACATGTTCAGGGTGGTGGCTGGGGTCTTGCACCTCGGAAACATTGATTTTGAGGAGGCTGGAAGTACCTCAGGTAAACAGAGAGCTTTGGTTATTAAATATAAAAATATAATAAATATAAATAGACAAAATATGCTAATGTGAGTTTATTTCTAATTGTTTATATTTTACATAAAAGCTGATATGGATTACTGGTATCTTAAACTATTAAATATAGTTTGTGTTAAATGAAATAAAAAATACTAATAAAGTATGCAAGTTTTTTTTTTAATTTTCAAGTTGAAACACTAAAATACAAAAACTAAAGCTAAATATTAATATAAAAGACTAATAAAATGGTCTTACAAAACCTTACAAAAACTAAAAATAAAAGCTGAAAAAATGAAAGGAATAGCCAGGTATTGACCATATTGATATCTACTGTAGTAAATGACACAAATTATTATAAAAATGTTTTATAATACAAATACATTTCTTGTAGGGTAGGATTTATTGAACCCAAGTAACATTACTATGTAAACATAAAACTGCAAGTCAATGAGAAGTCATCATTATAGAAATGAAATTTGTGTGGTAAGTTGAGAATGGTTTTAGATAAACATGACCTCAAAACCTGCCGAATTAATAAGCGTTCCATTGATGTATGGTTTGTTAGAAGAGGACAGTATTTGACTGAGATACATTTGAACATCTGGAAACTGAGGGTGCCGAAAAATATATGAATATTGAGAAAAAACTCCTTTGAAGTTTTGATATATGTACAGTAGGAAATTCTTAATCTTAATGGAACATGATCCTAATGATTTTTGATTGATTGCTTTAGGTCAATAATTTTGACCTATACAATGTATTTTGGCTATACACCCCAGCCCATTTCATTCACAGTAAGTTTACATTAGATATTAGCATGAGATATATATATATATATATATATATATATATATATACACCACATCTTGATGAAAATGAAGAAAAATATGATGGAAATGTTTTTATTTACAGACTGGTGTTCATGTGTGTTTCAGGTGGCTGTGTTTTGAAGAAGACATGCGGTCAGTCGTTACAGTTCTGTGCGGAGCTGTTGGGTCTGGACGAGGAAGATCTGAGGGTCAGTCTGACCACCAGAGTCATGCATACCACTGCAGGGGGCGCTAAAGGCACAGCCATCAAGTAAGAGCCATACACACCTTCTGATGAACTGAGTCTCCATGGGACAGCCATTCAGCCTATTGTCTTCTGTAGGGTTCCTCTGAAGGTGGAGCAGGCCAGCAGTGCTCGTGATGCTCTGGCTAAAGCCATCTACAGCCGTCTCTTTGATCATGTTGTCACCAGGATCAACCAGTGCTTCCCCTTCGACTCATCCGCTCACTTCATCGGTGTACTGGACATCGCTGGCTTCGGTACAATACGACCTATGCTCATGAATACACTTTCACACACACTCTGAACCCCTGAGCCGTAAATGTCATTCAACCAACCTAACCTTGACTTCTGCTTATACCATACCTGATTTTTGTCCTTCTCTTCAGAGTATTTTGAACACAACAGTTTTGAGCAGTTCTGCATTAACTACTGTAATGAGAAACTCCAGCAGTTCTTCAATGAGCGCATTCTCAAAGAGGTGAGTGTTTCAGCTGACGGGTGTGTGTAAATCAGCTAATTTACTGCAGCTTCAGATGCAGCTTATCCAGTTAGAATTTACAGCCCTTTTCAGATGCCTCTGCCATTACTACAGTAAACACACTAAATAAACATTTATAGTACAAAAGATTTCTATTTCAAATATAATTGCTGTTCTTTTGAACTTTCTTTTGAGCAAAGAACCCTAAAAAACATTTGTTTCCAGAAAACATGAAGCAACACAACTGTTTGTTTTTTGTCATAATAAATGTTTTCTTAATTAAATTATTTTATTTTTTGTTTATCTGCTCATTTATCAACATACAGTAGGAATCAGCAATTCACTTATATTGTTCATTAAATTAAACAACACAAAAAAAACCGAAATGCGAAATCGCTTACTTCCCTACTATATAGTGCGTGAAAAACAGTATGCGAGTCGAGTAGTATGTCAGAATTTATAGCATTCGAAATTCAGTAGGCGAGAAGAACCCGGATGACCTACTGCGTCTGCCTGAATTCTATAGTAGGCATACCATGGACACTTTCCTATCCCATAAGGCTCCGGGAGAGGAGGCGTCATTTTCGAAAAATGGCGGAAAGTGAAGACGCGGCTCATTTTAAGTGTAAGCACCTCAGGAAAAGAACGTTTGAACGAGGAATATTGTGATTAAATTACACTTGTTTAACACATTCTAAATAAATAGATGACTTATTGAAAGTTTTTCGCGCTGTTTTGACGACGCATGACACGTGACAACATCAATATGGACATGTAGTACTGAATTCCATTCATACTACCCTCATTCATACTATATAGAATGTACTTTTTAACGGTCAGATTTTTTTCTCGCAATTGTATTGTATAACTCACAATTGCTTGTTGTAATGTAAAGAAAGAGTGATGATATTGCAATTAGTTGCTATTACCTTCTTGGTCGGTTCAAAATTGTTCAGCGGTCAAAACTGTCCATTTTAAGGCATGAACCGGACTGATACTATGTCTGTTGTTTGTGTCTTGATAACAGGAGCAGGAGTTGTATCAGAAAGAAGGTCTGGGGGTCAATGAGGTCCATTACGTTGATAATCAGGACTGTATAGGTCTGTATATCATTAGACATGACTACACTACACTGATTTGATTGGGCTTATAGGGTGCACAAATTATATCTGCGCCCTTTTGCCTTTTATACACCAAAATAAATCAGAATGCAGAATGAATCTACCTGTGCACCTTTTCCTGTTCAGACTTGGTGGAGGCGAAGTTAGTGGGCATCTTGGATATCTTAGACGAAGAGAACCGGCTACCTCAACCCAGCGACCAGCACTTCACTGAAACTGTCCACAGCAAACACAAGGACCATTTCCGCCTGACTGTGAGTCACGCTTCAGTTTTACTTTACATTGCTCTAGTTTAGTGGCTTTATTTTACAGATCTTTCACCATCCACAGGTTCCCAGGAAGTCCAAGCTGACCGTGCACAGGAACGTCAGAGACGATGAGGGCTTTATTGTTAGACACTTTGCTGGAGCAGTCTGCTATGAAACGGTACTCGCACGCTCTGTTTGATTAATTAATTCAATGGAAATGTTATGCATTACCATACAAGATACAACATTTACAATAGCACAAAATTTCTATTTCAGATAAATGTAATTTTGAAAAAATCAGTTAAATTTTTTCCAACTTCAAAATGTGTTTATCAAGTCAACTCATTAACTGCTTTATCCCCAAAATATTTGACTCCAAACAAAACCTTTTTATCAGAATTTGTTCACTTTCATTCTGTTGTCTAAAGTTGATTCTTAAGCTGTTTTGTTGAGCCCATATAAATAAAATCTTTAATGTAAAAAAATATCCTATTGTGGCATCTATTCCAGATTGTAAATAAGGCTTTTCCATAATGATTTAAAACCAAAATAAAAAGAAAAAAATTTTGGAGTGTCCATTGACAGGGGTGTTGGTATATTTTGGATCTGACACAAGGGGGCGTTAACTGTTCTGTTAAAGTAATCTCAACATGCCAAACTATCAGCCTGGTCAGTAAGCCAAAATCAGCCTGGGGAATAAACTGAGACTGATTGCTACATTTTGAAGCAAACCTTAAATTCATCAGCTTTCTAGAGAAGTATTTTTAAAGTTTAGTTTTATGTAGACATTTCCCCACTCTCTTTCAGACTCGGTTTGTGGAGAAGAATAACGACGCTCTTCACATGTCCCTGGCGAGTCTGGTGAGCGAGTCCAAGGATAAATTCATCGGAGACCTCTTTGAGAACTCCAACCACTCCAAAGACACCAAGCAGAAGGCCGGCAAACTGAGCTTCATCAGTGTAGGCAACAAATTCAAGGTCAGTCTCATAATCACTTACTGATATTTAATTAAACTAACATCTGCACTGCACAAAGTCAAAACATGGTGCTGTTTTTTAGCGTTTCAGAGCAGTTCACAATCCTTGACTAGCTACTGCTGTGTATAATCAAATGCTTGTGATTTACTGTAAATGAATTACGGCAATGTTTGCTTTATGTATATGTCATATTATGATGTAGATGGAAGGGTGCATATTTTATTTTGATTACATTTATGAACCTGGACCACAAAAATCAGTCATATGGGTCATTTAAAAAAAGTTTCCATCTATGTATGGTTTGGGTGCAAAAAAAAATTTCAATTGAGAAAATCACCTTTAAAGTTGTCCAAATAAAGTCTTAAGCAATGCATAATAATAACATAATTATAAAAACTAAATAACTTCATGGAACATGATGTTGACTTAATATGCTAATGATTTTTGGCATAAAGAAATATTAATCATTTTGACCCATACAATGTATTGTTGGATATTGTTACAAATATACCCCTGCTACTTATGACTGGTTTTGTGCTCCAGGGCCACATATTAAACTGTATCTGACATGTAATTTACCATAAACTCTTCTCTCTTGACTGTCCTGTCAAAACCCTAAAAATAAGATCATTATTTTGCACAATATAGAGTATATAGGTTTTTTTTTCATGTGTTTCATAAAAAAAAATATATATATATATATATTGTTATAAACCGTACAGATAACTTCAGGTTCTCCCTGTTTGGCAGTTGACAGTTGACTGCAGCCTGTTTAATTAAGTAAAAGATTCATGATTCATTTTGAGATTGTATGGAATTGTACTGTATCAAATTTCAAATTCAAATTCAATTATTCGGGGCAGGCATTAAAAGGTTTACATTTTTTACAGACGCAACTGAATATTCTTCTTGAAAAGCTGCACAGTACTGTGAGTCATCAATTCCAACTTAGATTTTTGCTGTTGTTTTGGCATGTTTATGTGGATTACAGCAGGTCATGTGTGTTTCAGGGTTCAAGTTTTGTCCGCTGCGTGAAGCCCAATCTCAAGATGGTCAGCCATCATTTTGAGGGAGCTCAGATTCTGTCTCAACTACAGTGCTCAGGTTAGCACACACACACATGTGCATGATTAGAGCATCTGAATTTTTTCCCCTTATATGATTCAAATATGTTTCTTAGCAAAAACACACATGCAAACCCTTTTTTTTAAGATTTTGTCTAAATAATCCATAAACTGTTTTATTTTTAAAAACGAGATATTTATATCTCAGACTTTGCAAAAGAACTGTAAATTATTGTAGTGTCAAGGCACAAAAAGTGTTGGCTAACATCCCAGTCAGAATTTGCAGGACTGCTGCATGGCAATAGCTTTCTTGGCCTGTGTGCTGCTTGTCTGTTCTCTGACTGTGTTTCTGTGTTTGACTGTTCAGGGATGGTGTCAGTTCTGGATCTGATGCAGGGTGGCTTCCCCTCACGTGCTCCGTTCCACGAGCTCTACAACATGTACAAGCAGTATATGCCTGCCAAACTGACACGACTCGACCCGCGACTCTTCTGCAAGGTGCGTGTTACATCCAGACATTACCACAGTCAGTGTATAAAATCATGTGCTGGGTGATGTTTGTTTTGTGTGCTGGTAAGGTTTCACAACTACTACTCAGACAACTACTACAGAGTGGAAGAGCTAGTTGTAACTGTAATATTATTCAGAAATTAAAAGCAATTAAGATTTTTTTTTCTCCCTCTCCCCAACAGGCTTTGTTCAAAGCTCTTGGCCTGAATGAAAATGATTATAAATTTGGTTTGACAAAAGTTTTCTTCAGACCTGGAAAGGTGATGTATCTTCCTTTAATTTAATTCAATTTAATTATTTTATTTTATTTTATTTTATTTTAATTTAAAATTTTTATAAAATATTTAATTAATATTTTATACAATTTAAATAATAATTTAATTCTCATATTTTACCCCAAAATCTAATTTAAAAAGTAATAAACTGTTTTTGGATGAAGGAGAAAAAGTGTAATATCATGGTTTAAAGCATAACTTTATCCTGATAATTCTTTATGTGATGGGTATCTTGTTTATTCACATAATTTTTTGATTGTGACCATAAATTCATGCACTTTACTAACATATTTGATGTTATCAGTTTGCGGAGTTCGATCAGATCATGAAGTCAGATCCCGATCATCTGGCTGAACTGGTAAAGCGTGTCAATAAATGGCTCATCTGCAGCCGCTGGAAGAAGGTGCAGTGGTGTGCCCTGTCTGTCATTAAACGTACGTAATAAGTGATTGTTAGTCTATAATTAGGACCTACAGTTTGTGTACACAATACAGAGGAGAACCAGTTCTGCAAAAATTAGCCATTGGTGCAGACTTTGTTTAGATTTAGTCTTTGCAATAGACAACAGAGATGCTTTGTAAGCACTGTTGAGAGGGTTCCCTTGTATTCTGTATGCAACCCGAAATGTTGGGAAAACTAAGAAATTGTACACTCTTATCTTCTAAATTAGCTCATTTCAAATGTGATGCCTGCTACAGGTCTCAAAATATGTGGCACAGGACACACACACACAAAAAAAGAAATTTTTAAAATATTCAGCTATTGTGAATTAAATATTGGCTCATGTGATTTGAAGGTTTTTTAGTTTTTATTTTATTCAAATGTATAAAAAAAATGTCCCAACATTTCCAGAATTCAGGTTGTATTTTTGCCTGCATTTGAGAAAAAAAGAAGAAATAAAACAATATGGATGCAGATAAACCAGAGAATAAATGCAGAAATAAACAGAAGAATAATTGCAAGAAATAAAGGACTTGGTTGAATAATATTCAATTTCAGTTTTTCAGTTTTTTTTTCTTTGCTATGTCAGTGAAAAACAAGATGCTGTACCGAGCCAAAGCGTGTATCCAGATGCAGAAGACAGTCCGCATGTGGCTGTGCAGGAGGAAACACAAACCCAGGTGGGCAGCACATCCTTTTTTTTCTCCAGTGTTTCATAGTCATGAAAAATAGTGGCATATTGTCAGTTACTGCAAAAAATAATTTTAGCTCCTTCGGTACAGCATTACATTTATTACAAATCTAGCAGGCAATTTTGTAAATAAACATTTAAAACACGCAAATATCAAGCTGTTATCATATTAAACATGTTAGTATTATACTGTTTTAATGGAATTGGTTGCTCTCTATGCACAATTATTTTTAATAATTAAAATTAAACATTGTAAGTGTTTTTAACATTTATAATAATAATGAAACATTTTCAGAATAGCAAATCAGCATATTAGAATGATTTCAAATGACATTGATCATGTGACACTGAATAGTTGAGTAAATGTCGTTTTTTTATTTATTTAAAAATCTTTTTTAAACTGAGGATTATTTTACAATATTACAGTTTTTACTAGGGCTGTCAAAAATAATGCGTTAACGGCGTTAATTATTTTTGGTCATTACGTAAAAAAAAATTTAACGCATTTCACGCATGCGTAGTGTGACGAATTATTTGTCAGGAAAGTGGGGCAACAATTACCTCGGAGTAACTGCACATTGCATCAGTGACACGTG
>JAUMHI010000065.1:793333-814421 GCA_032359435.1 Enteromius unitaeniatus
AAACAGTTTTATTGAGAATAAAGGTGCATTGAATAACATTGTGACCACAGAGAAGCAAGATAATATGACGCACTGACATAATGAATATGCAAATTGATATATGACGTCATCTAGCCATCTAAAACAGGTTTTAAATGGGATGTGTGGGAGGTTTAATAATTTTTTTGTTATTAAAATTGAAGTTCCTGTTTCAAAGTTTAGAGATAGATGACTAATGTGTGTGCCATTGATGTTCAGTTGTCATGTAAACTGTTTAATAAACACTTCTTGCATGTTGAGCCTCTTAATTAGTTTAGTTTTTTATGTAAATCATTCAATAAATACCGTACCGTGCCATTCATACCGAGGTATTACCGTACTGTGAAATTTTGATACCGTTACATCCCTATTAAATAATAATTTTTTACACTTTCTTTTTGTGCATACAAACCAAAAACGTATCATATAATTGCTAAAAAAATGTTTTTTGTTACTTACACATCATCTTAAAACCTAATTCTGTATTGATGGGTAAAACTGTGGTTAATGTAGATGTTCCAACTTTGTTTTTACAATATCCATCTAGACATCGAGTTGTTAGCTGCGTGTCGTGAGGAGTTTCATCGTAGACTGAAGGTTTATCACGCGTGGAAGTCAAAGAACAAGAAACGCAACACTCAGGATGAGCAGAGAGCACCAAAAGCAGTCATGGAATATGGTAAGGAAAAACATCACTGGAGATCTCCTTTGAAAACTGAGATTGGCTTGAAATTGAGATACTGTAGACAGAAATAATTTTTGTGGGTTTGTTTTTTAATAGTTGACATAATTGGAAGCCAAAGCTTCATAGGTAAGGCCAAAAAATAAACCAACAGCTGACTAATTCCCAAACCATAACTAAAGGAAGTCATGAAATACAAAGAGAAAAAAAATCCAATATTTAGCCTAACTCACTCACTTAACAAAGGCAATAGAAAACAATATTTACAATTAAACAAAATATCCCGTTCCCTGCTGCTTTCCTAACTATTTTAAATACTGTACTGTATGTTTGAAAAAGAATATAATGCTTAACAAAGCTAGGTTTACTTGACCACAAATACAGTAAAAACTATATTGTGAAATATTATTACAATTGAAATTACAGTTCTGTTAATGTCAGCATATTTTCTCCAGTCTTTAGTGTCACATGATCCTTTAGAAATCATTCTAAAATATATACTGTATATATATAATTTAATTAATGTTGAAAACATTTGTGGAAATTGATACTTTTGTTTCTTTAATAGTTGAATAATGTAAGTTTTGCTGGCTGGTTGATGCCAAATTTTGCACTCTGGAGATGTTTTTTGTAAAAATATTAACACACACACACACACTATTAATGCTTTTGTAATGCATTCCATCAATCTCCTGCAGCCCAGCAGAACCCAGTTGTGCCTGTCGTGCCCCGGCAGCAAGAGGTCGTCATGAACAGACAGCAACGCTATTTTCGCATTCCTTTCATCCGACCAGGAGACCAATACAAAGACCCTCAGAACAAGAAGAAAGGATGGTGGTACGCACACTTTGACGGCCCTTGGATTGCAAGACAGATGGAGCTGCACCCGGATAAACACCCCATTTTGCTGGTGGCAGGTCTGATTCACTTTCACTCTCGTCTTTTTCTCTGATTTGAAGATGTCAGTTCATTGCCGTTATGCCCACAGCATAACATTTGCTCTTAGCAGCTGATTGATGTCAGTGATTTGTGTTTCTGATAGAGATACTCAGTATATTGGTAACTGCATCAGTTTTTTCAAAATAGTAAAATGATGAGACTCACTGCATCAATACTTTTTGGTTGAATTGTTTTAAATGCCAACCTTTACAGTTGAGTGTATTAAGGAAAGTCTTTCAGATCCTTCTCATTTTTCTTGTGTTAAGAAATAATTGAATATAATACTGTGTAGATAAATGTAGCTGTTCATCAGTTTTAGATGGGTTACAAAGGGTTATGTTCACACTGCAAGCATTAGTGCTCTATTTCCATTCAATGCTCATATATAATTGCTTTTTTTCAAATTTGGCTAATATTAGTTATGATTAGAATGATGGTCCTCAACTGACCCGAATGTGCAAAAGAACGATAACAATATGGCATAATGCACACTTAAGTGAGTGTCTCTACCTTTATTTCTAAGCAGATGTGCAGTGAATCCAGTGAAGAAGGGCAAAGATTGGGAAATTGAGTGCAAAGTATTTAAATATTTATGTTCAGCCACTTGTGTTTAGCTTGTGGAGCTGTCGCTGTAATATTTAGTTTAACACCTCACTTTCTGACTCTGAGTACATCCACAACTGTCTTGTCATGTTCACCGAGTGATCAAAGAACTACTGTTATGTAAAATGATAGCCGTCAAACTCAAAAAGGGAACAAGGGTTACATAAATAACCGAAACATTTTACGTTTGTAGCTGTTTAATCATTTTAGCCAGTATGTTGCTTACTTTCGTGATTAGTTCCTAATGTTCAATGTCTGAGTCTTTTTGTGTTGATAGGTAAGGATGATATGGAGATGTGTGAGCTGAGTCTGGAGGAGACTGGTTTGACTCGGAAACGTGGTGCTGAGATTCTGGCTCGCCAGTTTGAAGAGTTCTGGGAACGCTGTGGAGGCATTCAGTACCTTAAAAATGCCATCGAGAGCAGACAGGCCCGACCCACGTACGCCACTGCCATGCTGCAGAGCATGCTCAAATAAACATACACACATCACTGCCATGCTGCCGGGCATGCTCACAAACACACACACACGTACATCACAACTCTAGTTCCATAAGGGAATCTGCCAACTCCTACATAACCAGCACTGACTTTCATTTAGTTTATTTTTTTTTTAAGTCCTTTAATATTCTTTTCGGTTTTAAGTCTTTTGACGTAATTTTTGTTTTGTTCTTTTTAAGTACCATCTCATTTGTTCTGAATTTATTTGAATATCTGGTGCGTCGAATCATCTCGTTGATCTTTAATTGCTGTTCTTGACAGTGTAATTGCCTCTAAACTGCCTCTTAATATGATTTACTTTTAATGTAGTATTTTTGCTATGATATATGATGAGCATCAGTAATCCATAAATACTTCACTGGCATTGTTCCCTGAGAGAAATTCAGCAGTCTCTTCCTAACGTTTGAATCAATCTCAGTTGAAATAAAGATCCTCTTTGACTTGCAGATGTAAATACTGATATTGTTCAGCACTTTACACTATTCTGAGTTTTGTTATTCACTGTGAGTTTAACTGCTTGCATAAAGTATTTACAAAAGCTACAATAGAGTAAATACAATAACTCTGGTAAGTAATGACAACTAAATTATGACTTTGAATGAAAAACCTTTAATAAAAAATAATGATTTTAATAATACGATGTTGTATTCTTGTGATATTTTTATTGTCCCTAAGTCAGCGATGATGTTTGCTTTGCAAATGACGCAATATGATACACAAGGCTTGGGTTGAAATTGTCACAGCATGTGTAAGAGCAATATGCAAATCATATACAAAATCAATATTTGTACGAAACGAAAAAAGGTACTGATGTAGGCATGAGATCTCCAGCTAAATAAAGTTGCCTGTTTTCTTCCAACAAGCACAGTTGAGATTTTTATATAGATATAAACCAAGTCAAGTCAGCAGACCAGCAGAGTTGGTGTACGTGAATACACCAACTGCATTTACAAAAATACATCTAGAGCAGGGTTCCTCAAATCTTACCCTGGAGGTCCGAGGCACTGCAGAGTTTAGCTCCAACCCTGATAAAACTCACCTACCTGTGTTTTCTAATGATCCTTAAGACACTGATTAGCATGCTCATTTGTGTTTGATTAGGGTTAGATCCAAACTCTGCAGTGCATCGGACCACCAGGGTAAGATTTGAGGAACCCTGATCTAGAGTGAGTCTAGAATGTGAACCTCATTTCAGGGATTATCTTCTATAACATTTCACAATATAAAAATATAGTACAAACAACTATGTGTCACTGTGAAATATGTTGATGAATATTGTTAACTTAGGCTTTAAAATGCAAAAAAGATGCTATTTACTGTAATTCAGATTTACCCAGGGACATCACTAACATGGATTTAATGTTACACTATACATTTTGCACAGTTAGTGTTTTGGGTAAATCTTACAAAACTGGTTTATATTACTTATAAAGTAACTTCAGTTTTTTTTTTTTTTTTCTTTTGTAACATTTGTTGCTCTATAGCATTCAAAGAACAAATACAACCATGCTAAAATACTAACACAAAGTATTTGCTATGAGTGTGATTAATAATTAAGACAATTAATAATTATTACACACCAAAACAATTATTAAAATGATGTTCCATACTATGAGAGTTTTTGAACAGCGTGAAACTCGTGTATTCATTATAATGAAACACAAGAATAATTTCCTCATCGTGAGGAAAGCCATAATGCTTTCTGTCATGTGAAAACATTTAACCAGCTAATTTCTTGATCTTCTCATGAGAACAACAGATTACATAACCAGATTGGCTCTCCATCTGTTCAGGATGTTTGGCCACTCATTCTACAGCCTTCGTGAGTTTAGGGATCATGGGAAGTCTTTTCAAATGTCTTTTAATGGCTGGATAAGCACCATTGGAAGACAGCATGACTTGACGACCCACCTCTGTTAAAAGAGAAACAAGTTGCTTTACGTTGATGTGCTGTAGGTAAAGGATTTTTACCTAATAGCTGCATGAATTTGATCTATAATTATATACTCTTGTTATTATTAACATGACATTAAGTGAGAGTTGAGGCCAGTTGTGTACACATTATTATGACTAATCATCATTTATAAAAATATCAATCGATCATATATCTTAAATTAGACCAATCTATTCATTTATGTAATTGACTTAAAAAGTCCAGTCTGGTAAATAGTTTAAGCATTTAATGCAATTGGCCATTCGTCTATTAGTTAGAGGTTTATTCAACCACAACAAAAGTTGATATATGAGATCTGATCATACAGTACCTCGGTGATATATTTTGTAGATCTGTGATTAACTCGTCAAGCCTGGTATCGTGGTCTGGTCTCTGCCTCTGTAAAATAGGACAGCATATACAGCAATATGAAGCCTAGTTTTAAAAGGTACAGAAAGACATCAATATAACCTGAAAAAAAAACACAAATTCACAAAAAACACAAATTCACAGGTGTGTGATGCATCAGTTTCTGTAAAAAAGACATATTAGTAAAGGTTTTTTAGTTACAAGACAGGCTTTGTTTTAGAACATGCTGGAAATTATAGCATATCTGCATTCCTGGAGTAAAGTCCTGCTTTATGGCAAAAGTGGTAACGCATCTTTCATTGATTTGTATAATTACAGGAAAAGTGCACAAACATTTATAAATGACATTGAAACCAAGCATTTAACATAATGTGTTTGCTCCCAAGGTAGATTTTTCAAATAAACGAATTAGTGAAGTCAAGTTACTAAAGACCAAAAATAGCCCATCTAAATATGGGTAAAAAACATTTTGAACAGAAAGTTATATACATTTAGAAAATTGTGAAGAAGATTTCAATACAGAGCTGTCTGGCAATCCAAAATCAAATGCCTGAACTCTAGTTTGTGTATTTGAGAAAAGCTGGTGTCCTAATCAGATCACTGTTAAACATGAAGCTGAATATTTTCAATGACTTGATGCTCTACTTTTTATTTGTAGGTTTTTTTTGTATGAGAATTTCTACTTGTGGAATGCTTCAGTTGTTAATTCAGAGCAGCCGGGTGGGGACATCTGACTGTTCGGTCAAAGAAAAAAATATAGCTCAAAGAAAAAAGGCAGAGAATGAAAATGAAGGATGAGATAAATCAAAAGAGGTAAAGAAGAATTCATAATTGTGTTTAGAACAGAATGGCAAGAAAAATAGACAGGGAAGCAAGTAAAGATTTGAGACATTTTATGCAAACCAATGTTGTAAAAAATGTTATTGTAGTGCCAATATTTTATTCACAATAGAACAGAGAACATAAATGTTTAAACTGAGAAATTGTACACGATTTTCAAAATACGACATTACAAAATGGGCCAAGGAACACTTCCAGAAACATGGCCCAGAAGCTCTGTTGGCCAAGGATGACTTAAAATGGACTGTTTCAAAGTGTTCTATGGTCAGAGAAGTCCAAATTTGACATTCTTGTTGGAAATCCCATTTCCTCAGGGCTAAAGAGGATAGAGACCTTCCAGTGTGTTATCAGCATTCAGTTTAAAAACCAGCATCTCTGATGGAATGAATAAGTGCATATGGTATAGGCAACTTGCATGTTTTTGAAGGAACTATGAATGCTGAAAGTTATATGAAGGTTTTAGAGCAACATATGCTTCCTTCCAGACAACGTCTATTTCATGGAAGACCTTGTGTATTTCAGCAGGACAATGCAAAAGTATGAGAGTCTGTGTCTGCAGTCCAGATCTTTCACCTATAAAGAACATTTGGCTCATCACTAAATAAAAAAATATGTCAAACACAACCACAAACTTTTCAGCAGCTGGAAACCTATTTCATGCAAGAATGGGACCAAATACCAACACAGAAATTCATAACCTGGATGCCCAGACATTGTCAAACTGTTTTGAAGAGAAGATGCTACACCATGGTAAACATGCTCTTGTCCCAACTATTTTAAGACTTGTATCAGGCATCAAATTTGAAACGAGCTCATTTTGTGCATAAAATTATTACATTTCTCAGGTTAAACATTTATGTTTTTTGGTGTGTTCTACTGTGAATAAAATATTGGCTCATGTAATTTGAAATTCTTTTAGTTTTCATTTTATTTAAATTTAAAAAACGCCCCAAAATTTCCGGAATTTTGGTTGTATATGCCTTTTTTCAGAATGAATAAATAAATAAAAATGAAATATTTATTAATACAAATACTTTAACTACATAGATTGTGCATAGATTGTGTCATTTATCTATTCATTGCTTTCAATTTAATCAGTATTTCAAATATATTTTTTATTGTATGTCTTCTCTGTTATTTATGATAACAACAAATTATTTTACTGTAAAATATGTCAGAAAATCTGACGGAAAAAAAGACCTGCTTACACTAGAGTTAGTGTCTTTCTGGTCCGTACACATTTCCTGCACATTGTTAACAAGAGAGAAATGATGGCATAAAGAAAGGTGAGCGCGCCCACGAGGCACAATAGGGAAAGAAAGGGGTCTAGTGTCACGGAGACCAGCTCTGCACATCTCTCCCCGATAAATTGCCAGAATTTACCTACAGGACATCTAAAAGGGTCGAGAGAGACAGTTAGAACATGCACAGTGGAGGACTATTCCATAGAGATCCATCAGAGCTACAAAACAACATCCCTGTGTATACATATTTCTAAAGAACCAAGTAATTACTTGATTAAAAAAAATAACAAATATTGGAGTGCTGGCAAAAAGGTTAAGTTTGCCAACATATAATAGTCAGAAACCTGATATACCTAGTTAAGGTAAAAAAAACAACTAGGCATCACATTAGAGACAAGCATTCTATTCAATTCCAAAACAAAATTGAACTGGATTTAGATCATGGAATCTAATTGACCAAAGTTATATGTGACCCTGGACCACAAAACCAGTCATAAGGGTTGTTTTTTTGAAAATGAGATTCATACATCATTTAAAAGATTAATAAATAAGCTTCCATTTACGCATGGTTTGTTAGGATAGGCCAATATTTGGCCGAGATACAACTGCTTGAAAATCTATAATTTCAGGGTGCAAAAAGCTGAAAATATTGAGAAAATCACCTTTAAAATTGTACAAATGAAGGCCTTAGCGATTCATATTACTAATCAAAAACTAATTTTTTATATATTTATGGTATTTTTACAAAATGTCATTATGGAACATAGGCTTTTCTTAATATCCTAAAGATTTTTGGCATAAAAGAAAACTCTATAATTTTGTCCCATAAAAAATATATTGTTGGCTATGTCTACAAATATACCCATGCGACTTTAGTGGTTCAGGGTCACATATGTGATTGTTTTCTGAGGTACCTGCAAGCGGCACCATGCCCTGGTACAATCTCACACTCTCCTCCATTGAGACAGAAGTCCGGCTGGACCACACAGAGACTCTGACATGGCAGTCCATCCACCGTCATGTAGCCTGGGTCACATAAACACTGTGCTTCCTTTGTCCAGAGGTTCACCACACACTTGGAAAACTCATTGCAGGCAAGAAACTTGCAAGGGTCACCTTGATCAGCTAAAATGAAAGAAGAAATTGGACTCATCTCAGTTGTAGCAATTCCTGACCTCCAGTGAGAAATTCTGCCTGTGTCCAGACAGACTGATGCAGCTTTGAAATTAACCAGTCAGCTGATCTATGAAGCTTAAAAAGCCCAAGACTCTTACCTGGTTCTATGTCAAGTGAATGGCTGTCAACTTTTATGTCCAAGTGCTGGGCAGCAGCATTACAAAACTCCTCCAAGACGTGCTGGACAGCCTGAGTAATGTTGTACGGCACAGACTTGGCAAACTTTGCCTTGCTATTGACCACCACACTTCCATTTCTGAAGTTTAGGATCTCTAACTTCTTAAAGCCTGTTAGGTTAGACTGTAGATATGGGAGTAGCTGTGCACAGAGGAGACAAAAGCATAGTTTAAATATGCTCACTATTCAAAATACACTGGGCAATTGCAGGAGTTAGCAAGTTAGAAGGAATCTGAAGAGTGTAGATTGCATAGGTTATAGTTTGCAGTGAAAAGCATTAAGATGAAGCAATATGCTGATGCTCCCTCAGTTACTCATCACTGTAAGAAATTGCTTTAACGAATGAAGAAATTAAAGAGTTGCACTGTGATATCCCACTATTAATGAGGATGTTAAGAAGCTAACAAACAAAATTTGCAATGCCTGTACTCACCAATTCAACAAATTTGTTTTCCAGCGTTTGGTATTCTGCAGAGCTCTTATTGAAAAGATCTTCAGAGAACAACATGTTTGTGACACGCATACTGAAAAACACAACTAGTTCTTTGCCTTTGTTAGCTATGGTCATTGAAGGAGTTGTGAAATACTTCAGTGATGGAGCTCTTGTTGTCTCCAAGGGATATCCTTCATTTGGGAAAGAATATCCATTGTCATAACTCAAGAGATCAATGGTCTCAGTACTTACTACATCTATTTGGTCTAACTCTTTTAAATGAATAAATGGGTCTTCTTTTTCCACATCCAGCACTTGGTCACTTTCGGACTCGAATATAACAACCTGTGCAACAGTTGACTGTACTTTTGCAGTTGGTGAATCATAATCCTTTTCCGAAGGTGTAATGGCCGATACATCTGTTAGCACTACTTCAAAAAGTTCAAGGTCTGCAGGTGAAGTTGTCAAAGGTAGGTCAGTTGTGAGTGTCTCCATGGGTTGTGATGCAGTTTCTTCTTCTTGTTCTACAAGGTGATCTTCTGTCGGAGTGTCTTCCTCTGCATAATTGTTAATAATAGGTTACAAATTACATTTTAAATGGGGAATTAGTTGCATAGTGAAATAGTTAGTTTTGTGGATCAGCGTGACTGTTCAGTAATAATCTTAATTTCTCTTTTCCCCCAGTAGAACAGCTTTCACTTCTGCGCTAAGTCGTCTTGTTTTCTTTTAGACTTTTATCCTGCCTCAACCCAAATTCCGTACTCAGATCTGGAATTAGGAACTATATAAGTGGGTTTCAGATGATAGCTAAAACTTGGCTTTCAAAATATTTCTGACTTCTCTTTGACTAAACACTCTTACCCATTTCTGTAACCTTTGGCTCCTCAGTATCTTCAACATCAGATGGCAACTCCTGGGCAACAGTTGATTGGACGTTTTCAGTTGGTGAATCATAATCCTTTTCCAAAAGTTTTGGCGCTACGACCGATACATCTGTTTTCACTACTTCAAAAATGTTAAGGTCTGCAGGCAACGTTGTCAAAGGTAGATCAGGTGCAAGTGGCTCCATGGGTTGCATTGCAATATCTTCTTTTTCTATAAAAACATCTTCTGTTGGAGTGTCTTTCTCTGGGAAATCATTAATGATGATATAAGTGCAAAAGAGTTAATGTGTGACAGTTCAGCAGTCATATCCCCTTAAATATACATGAGATAAAAGACTTTCACCTAATACAACTTCTGTCCACTCCCTGCACTCTTTTAGACTTTTATTCTGCCTGAACTCCATTATCAAATATAAATTAGACATTAATGTTCTATAATCACAGCTATGATTGGAAGCTAAACATACAGTGTGTCATGCTTTTATTTAATAGCTAAAACTTACGTACATTTTAAAAATATTTCTGAACATCTCTTTGATCAAACTATTTTATTGAGAAACACACGGCATGACTCTCTTACCAATCTCTGTGAGCTTTGGCTCCCCTGCATCTTCAAAATCAGATGGTAACTCCTGGGCAATGGTCAATTGTACTTTTTCAGTAGGTGAATCATAATCCTTTTCTAATGGGGTTGGCGTAACAACTGAAATGTCTGTTAGCACTACTTCTAGTTCAAGGTCTGTAGGTGAAGTTGTCAAAGGTAGATCATTTGCGAGTGTCTCTGTGGGTTGTGATGCTGTCTCTTCTTCTTGGTGTTCCTCTGGGAAATAATTAAAGGTTATAAAATTATATTTGAAGTGCAAAATACACTCATTGTTTTAGATGACTGCTAAAACTCACTTTGTGAACATTTTATTGAGAAACATAGATCTCTCACCCATCTCTTCAAGCTGTGGCTCCTTAGTATTCCAAACTGTATATGGTAAGTCTTTATCTTTCTTCGAAGCTGATTCTGTGATCATTTCTGGTAGAGATTCTGAGGCACTCGATACAGTAGTGAGAACATCATACACTTCTGGTCCAAGGGTTTTTTCCTCTGTAACCAGATCTGGTATCTCAAAAACTTCAATAACCTCAGGTTTGGAGAGTTGATCCTCCACCCCAAAGTCTTCCACAGGTTCAGGTTTACCAGTGTCTGTGCCTGGTTGAACACTGTCAACTGGCACAAAAGGCAAATTAGCACCTTCTTCAGGTTGGTAATAGTCAATTTCCTCAACAAGGTAGGTTTCTGTGACAAAAATCTCTGGTGGTTTAATCTTAATCATCTCTGCAGGAGGTTTGGTTGACCCTTCAGTGGTTCTGGGGAACTCACTCGTGATCTCCACAGCAGGCTGTTCAGTTTTGATGTTGTCTTCATATTCTACAACTTCAGCAGGTTCTGACTCATCAGCTTCTCTTTCAGGTTTCATCACCTCACCCTTTTCTGTTAAACCAAGTTCCTCCTTAGGTTGTCCTGTTTCTGGTCTCCTGGTTGCCTGAACGTCATCCACTTGTTTCACTTTACTGTCCTCGTCAGTTTTATGTTCCTCAACATCATCTTTTGATTCTTTAACGACCTCTGTTTCTTGCTCTATAACTTTTTCATCTGGTTCTTCATCCTGGTTAGTTGATTTTCCAATCTCATCCTCTGGTTCTGGTAGCACAGCTGTTCCCACAGGCTCTAATGTGCCATACTCAGCATACATTTCTGTAACTT
The DNA here is from genome assembly GCA_032359435.1 of Enteromius unitaeniatus. Lineage (NCBI taxonomy): Eukaryota > Metazoa > Chordata > Actinopteri > Cypriniformes > Cyprinidae > Enteromius > Enteromius unitaeniatus. Next base: position 804,888 of record JAUMHI010000065.1, read on the forward strand.
CAGTCACTTCTTCAGGTTGTAATACTTGATCTTCTAAACTAACAGTATCTTCAGTTAAATCTTTATCTTTCTCAGGTCCAGATACTTCTACAGTTTCTGTTGTCACACCCTTTACTTTGGGTAACTCAACCTCAGACTTGGTCTCTACATCTGGTTCAGGCAGCACCCCTTTGGTCTCTTCTTCCCTTACTACCATTCCAGTGTCCACTGGTTGAGGCACCTCTGGAATTTCATTTGAATCTGTTACTTCAGTTATTGGATCAATTGGCTCAGTCGCAGGTTGCAGGGTGATGCTAAAGTCAGTTGTGACAGCCAACATTGGTTGTTCAGACCCAGGACTAATGGTTGTTGCAGTGGTGAACAAAATGTGGGCTGTGGTTACAGGGTGAAATATGATGCCATCTTCTGGTATTGTGTTCAGATTAAAGTCACTATCTGGTGTAGGTTTCTCTGTAGTCCTAGGCTGTTTTTCACTTGGGGGTAATGCTGAGGCAGCAGCTGAAGATGCTGGAGCCAAATTGTTGTCTTTTACAGCAATAACAACTGGTTTGCTGTCATCCTCACCAGGAGCTTCCTTTACTGGTGGAATGGTGGAAGAGAAAATGTCTGTTATGAGTTCACCAGTTTCCCTTTGAATGCTTTTAATCTGGTGTATAATGACTGCGTCACTGTCAGGCTCAACTGTTTCTGATTCGAATTTTGTTGTTGTCGTCGTGCCATCTGTCTCCAAAGTTGGGTCTAAAATGGTCTCATCATCATCTAATGATTCATGAACTTCAATCTTTGGTCCTTTTGTTGGAAAACTGAGGTCACCATATGAATCTTGACCAAAAGACTGCAAGTTAACAGGTATGCAATTATGTTATTTCACTCAAAGATGTTATGTTAATCCTGTCTTTGTTTCATAAAGATATCACTGCAATATACAGTACAGTACAATACACTATGTCACTATGCACAATGTTCCCCAGCTGTTGTATATTACTATTAACCCTTACTTTACATGTGCATAGTTTACAAATATATAGAGTCGATGACACTTTTAATATTTTAAGCAAATGAGGCTATACTACGTGACGGTATTAAAGGTATCACAGGCTATGCCACTTTAGCCATGACTATATCGACCATATAGAACAGTCTCTAGTTCCTAATTGCTTAATTATATGACTTTAGTCACCTCAGTTATAATGTCTTCAGAAACCTCAGTGACAGGTGTTCTTGTTGAAGACTGGTCTTTGCCTGTGAGAAAGTGTGTACACAACTTATAAATACCATGTGATGAAGCTATACAAGATAATCAAACAAGATTCTTTTAATATATTATAAATGGAAATACATATACATATTTACATTTACCTATCTCAAAGGTTAGAGAATTAAGGTCAAGAAGAGATGCCTTTTTGCTGAGTGCTTTAACTATCATATCCTTCACACTTGGTCCTGTAGATGAAACAGCCTTGCCAATGTCCAGATTTCCATCAGCAATGGAGGGTATGGTAGTCTCAAATACAGCTGAGTAAATTGCTGATAGTCCTCCAGCTCTGGATAAATTGAAGCAATGTACATTTATATTTATATAAGGTTTTATTGAAGTAATAGAAACGAATGGTGATGTACACACATTATACAGCACACATATAAATATATTATGTAGCTTTTACCCTTTAGGTGCTTCTGTCTCACTTGTAAGTATGAAAAAAGAAACAGACAAAAATCAAATACAGCAAGTTATCAGACATGCACAAACAGCTCCATAGTGAAATATGAAAAGGTAATGGAAACAGGGTACAAAAACAGATAAGCTATTATTTCAATGTGAATGTAAATCGCAACAGTAACAGTAACAGTGATCCGCTGGTCACTGCTGTTATAATTAATGTCATATTATAGAGCATGCCTACCTAATACTTAACACTTGGACATCCATAAATCCAGGTAGGTCATTAAAAGCATGTTGCATCTGCAAATAACAAACAAGCATGCACATTAATATCAAATCTTGCCATATGGATGTACAAGCAAATATATTAACCAGAACTGCACACTCATGGTCAAGACAGGACAGAACAATCCCCAACAGATTCACAGAATGTTTTCTAACACTGTTGAATAATCTGAGCCACCTGCACTCTAATGAAATAAAATTCAAGAAACCTACAATATAAATACAGTACATGCATGGTTGGAAGTTCTGTTATTCTATTTAAGTTGCAAACATGTTAATGTTTATTACATCAGTTAAATATTGTATAGTTTTTTTTTTTTTAAACCAGTGTCCAGTGCATAAGAATGGATAAGGAGAGGGCATTGTTTTATGTTTTGGGTGGCTAAGAAAATAGATACCATTTGGATCTTTATCCACCTTGTAATCATGACAATTTACTTTACAATTTTCATTTTTCCATGACTCCATTTAGCATGGGAAATTGTCCAAATTGCATGTTTATTATAGGAAATCTGCAGAAAATCACAGTATTACTAAATGCATACTTTGATTCCTCAAAAACACTGAATTCTGGATTATTGTTTGGTCTCACACACCTGTTCCTGAAGATGCCTTGACAGGTCATGATACTGAGGTGAATCTGTGTCTTTCAGAATCTCCTGATACCCATAGTCCATCAGTATAACGCTAAACTCTATCACCTGATGTAATGGCTGCTCAGGAACTACATTGTGAAGATCCAATTCCTGCAAATGTTACAAGAGCTTTTAATAGTTAATGCAGCTACCAGGTGAATCCTGCAGTTTTTGTTGCAAATTCATACTGTTTAAGCCAAGGCTTTTTGACCCTTTTTTATGGCTGCAAATTCTGTAAACAATAAGTTGTCACTATATTTAAAAAAAAATAATTTCTATCAACCACTGCTGCCCATGTTTACAGTACATGTAGTATGTTTTCTAAATTGTGCTCCAGACCTGTGAGACAGTAGAGGTGTCTGTCGTAGTGCTGACAGTGCTATATAGATCTGGGGGAATAAATTCTTCTACTGCTGCTTCAGTCAGGACTTCCTCTGACCCTGAACAACAGAGACTGAGCTTAGTTAATCCTACAAAAATTATAAAATCTCACTAAATACCAAAAACCATTTAATTATACCTTCCGTTCTTAGTGTTCCATCAGTTGTTGGCTTTACAGTTGTATTTCTGTGATTTAAAAATGAATATCATGATATTAAAATAATCATGGTTTACCATTTTTGTTATAGAAGACATGAAGATGTTTCCAGAAATAATAGTCATGATTCCAAGTTCCATCTTACCGTTCTGATTTTTCACTGTTCACATTCACCCTCTGTAAAAGAAAAGCAAACATATACAAAAAAAAATTAACTTAAACATTTAAAGGAATAACTCAAAATGTACTCACCCACAGGCCATCCAAGATGTAGATGGGTTTGTTCCTTCATCAGAATAGTCACCTTTAAGTCAAGTCACCTTTATTTCTATAGCGCTTATACAACAGCGACATATTTGTAGAAATCATTTGCAGTGAATGGGTGCCGTCAGACTGAGAGTCCAAATTTCTGATAAAAACATCACAATAATCTGTAAGTAATCCACAGTCTTTCAGTTAACATCTTAAGAAGATGTGTGTTTGCAAATACCAAATCCAAAATTAAGATGTTTTTAACTTCAAACTGTTGCATCCACCAAAAATATTGCTTTCTCCCATGAAAATGTTGACTCATCTGAATCAGGAGATAAATCTGCACAGATCAAGTTCTGTTTACAAGTGAAAAACAATCCAAAACAGTTTTTTATAAATTTGTTGGTGGATTTTGATATGAGAAACAATGGGTAGTTGCGCATATTGTCTGCTGGACATATGGACTCATATTTTGTTCAGAATGCATTAATGATGAATTTGTTGCATTTAAACATGTAGACATGTAATTGATTGTCATATAAATTACTTATGGATTATAATGATGTTTTATCAGCTGTTTGGACTTTAATTTTGATGGCACCCATTCACTGCAGAAAACCCATTGGTGAACAGGGGATTTAATTGTACATTTTTCCAAAGCAGATCTGATGATGAAACTAACTCCTTTACATCTTGGATGCTCTGAGATGAGTACATTTCCATCTGACTAAAAATTGAGTTTGAATTATGCTCTGAGATATTCAGAGCAGCTTTTATTTTACAATCACCCATAGACTTACTATAAACCTAAAAAAGCAACATTTACACATTAAACATTTTTCGTAAATCAGACATTTAATTTAATTTTATATAACCACATTTACACTGTATTCTCAAAAAGGTTGTATGGTATCTTTTAAATTTGCAGTACTGTGTGAATTTTTTATTAGTTTACCCTGTAGATTAGTTTTAAATTAGTTTACCCTGTAGACCATGTCTATGTGTTCCTGTGAATTGCTGAAATCCATGGCGAGATCTGAGATGCACATAGATTCATGCTGGCATTTGTGGACCCATTTCTGGTACTCTGAACTGCTGGGAATTCTGTCCATAAAGATCCGGAAAGCCTCCCATACAGCCTCCTGGCAAACTGACAGCGTCAACAAATAAGTGTTCAGATGAGAAAATCCACAGCATACATTCAATTCTTTCTGGATCTGTTTTGTATGAAAAATATTTTTTTTCTATATTGGTGTAACATTGCTCGGACAAGACGAGGCAAACACAGAAAAGGATCTATCTGCAGGAGTTTAATAAAAATTTACACAAAATAAAAAGACACAGAGACAATGGCAGGAAGCAACCATTACAGACACTTAACAACTGACAAATTCAAAGAAAAAAAGACTGGCTTTATACTGATGGCTGAAGCAATAAACTGTCTGAATGCGTGTCTGAATGAGTGTCCATGACAATCAACAAACAGAGTGGCAGAGAAACAGAGGAGGGACGAGGCAACACTAGAGACACAACTACAAAATAAAAGTTTCTAGACACAAATGTGAAAAACACGAGCAGGGATCATAACAATTGGTAAATTGTATCAGTCGTACAACAGAGGCATTTCATTAATTAATTCATGATTCATAAACAATTGTCTTATTTTGACTAATTATACCTTCTTTGACATGTCGATTACATTTTACCTTGGCATATTGGTAAACTGTATCAGTCGTACGACAGAGGCATTTCATTAATTAATTCATGATTCATAAACAATTACTTGTCTTATTTTGACATGTTGATTACATTTTACCTTGGCATATTTGTCTCAATTTAAATACACTTCTCATAAATGGATCTATTTCATGACTATGAATTAATTAATTAATTAATTACTAAAGCATTCAACACACTTAATTTTTAATTAATTTTAGGATGTATATATTTATATATAAATATATATAAATTTTCTCTCTCTCATTTTCTCTTCCTTTAGCACCAACACTTGAAAAGAACATTTCAGTGAAAAACTGTAATTGAGCATAGCACTTGTTTAATGTACTGTTTTTGCATACTATATATTAGGAAGGCATTTATTTTATTGTGTCCAGTTTTTAGAATACAAGCCCGAAGCCCGCCAGAATGGGAGGGCCAGTATGTATATATGGTGGCACCTTCGCCAGTAGAGTTAGGTACTTCGACTGAAGCGGCGAACACTTTCACAAGGGACTTATCTCAGGGAACTTGGGTTACGGAAGTAACCTCTACACAACTGAACACAATTCAATTCAATCCCGCCACATTGTAAGTGCAGAACGATCAAGCCTGACAGCGGAACTAGGTGAAAACCGGGTCGCACAGTCACATAAGCATGAAGAGGAATAACAGCTCCACATATGCATTGTTCTTACACTATAAAATTGTGTAAGCCTACGCTCGTGGTGGTGCAGGTATTGGCCAACATGGCAAGCTTTTTAACAGAATGATACATAAAGCTCTAGATTGTGTCAGCTGTCTGAGCGCATGTTGGTCAAAGCAGCGAGTAAACATACACTGATCTTAAGTCTGCGAGTTGGGAGTGTAATGACCAAGACGCGGGGCATTAACAGTTAACCGTTTAAATATGATGCTGAGCTCGTGGTTGGGTAACTGAGTGGCCAACGCGGCGAACCTATGAAACCAATAGAATTTAACAGTCAGTGTCTGCTGTTTGAGCACTTCAGCGGCCAAATAGCTGACTGACATTCACTGTCAATCATGGATTGACGATGTAGTGGCCAAGCACAGCGAACTAGATATTTTAACCCTTTAAGCAGAGAGGATCCTAGCATGCAAAGCCGGGACATCCAGATTATAAAACCTGGTGAAAGCCACTCCACATTCGGCCACTCCACAGATCTCTGACAGGGGAATTCTGCTAGACCACGCAAAGTACGAGGCAGTGGCTTTAGCCGAGTGAGCTTTTACTCCTATGGGACATTCCTGCAGCTATTATATTGTGTTAAACGGTGTCCCACTCAGATGACTTATAAGGATTGTGCAGCTCGGCAATGAGGTGCACTAATGCTTACATGAAGCATGAAAGCCAGGTTTTGTCTGCATAATTCGCTCAAACATATTCAATCTCAATCGCGAATGCAGTTCTCGGAGAGGAGAACATGAGAGCGTGAGAGAGTCAGCGAGAGCGTGCGGCTAGACTGTGAAGCAACCTGTCCGTTCACGCCCTTTTTTCAAGAGCGCTTATAAGGATCGTGCAGCTTGCAAGGTGCACTAATCCTCACATGAAACACACAACGAGGAGGCGGATTGTGTCTGCATAATTCACTCAAACATACTCAATCTCAACCGTGAAGTACACAGCCTTTGCCTTGGGAGGGGAGAACAAGAGAGCATGAGAGAGTCAACGAGTGAGCGCGGCTAGACTGTGAAGCGCCTTTTTTCCTCAGAGCGCTAAAACAGCGTGCTGCATGGGCGCTCTTCACCGACCCATTTATTGCAGCTATATTGTGTATCAATATAGGAACTTGCGAGGTAGTTTTACAGCTTTATCTGCCGAGGGAAATAAACCTGTGATATTACGGGGCGTTGATTCCCTTGTAAACAACGGGAGATAAGGGAGCAGCGGGAAAGGGGAGAAACACGAGCATATGCTGGCATGCAAGCCCTCAAACCGACTGCTTAACTTATTCATTTTTGCTCATACAGCCTAGGAGGATAAGCTACTTGAAAGGGCTTATTTACTCCTGCATAGTAACCAGCAGAGCAAAGACATACCCATAGCTCTGTGCTCTCGGTCTTCGAACTCCGTGAGCGATATGAAACAGGTGAGCGGTGTATTACAGAAAGACATAGCGAGTGGGAAGTGGAACTCGTGCACTCACTTTTTAGTATTTAAGGTGTTTGATGCATGTGTTGTTCATATGCACCGAACCCAACCCCCATGGCCCCCATTCGCACCTGCACCAAATCAGGCCCCAAATCAGGTCTACGCTGTTATCGGCAGTTTGGACCTCCACGCTCTACCCCCTGTGCTCTTGACAGATCGCTTGCATTTAAAGCAGCTACAGAATGATGACCTGGACATTAGCCAGCTTCTCAGAAATCTAGAGGTAAATTTGCATACTGACTCAGACAGAAACAGCCCCCCACAGTTTGTTGTTCATGATAGTCTGCTTTTCTACTCTGACCCGAAAGCCAGATGTGGTTTGCATCCTCTGAAAGAACTGAAGTTTTATGTTCCCACATCAATCCGTGGCACCTTGCTGTCCTATTATCATGACCACCCCACTGCAGGTCATCTCGGTTTTTCAAAGACATTAGCAAGGCTGCGGTAAAGATTTTTTTGGCCCAAGATATCAGCAGATGTCAAGCGATATGTTATGTCCTGCTCAGTGTGTCAGCTCACTAAACCAAGCCATCCAAGGTTCCTATCTCTCCCCAAAAGCCATGGGAGTACACGGGAGTGGATTTCGGCATCCAGTAACTCACACTTGTTGGTTTTCATTGACTATTTCTCTAAGTGGATTGAAGTGTGTGCAGTTAGAGAACCAACAACGCAGGTGGCAGCAGGAAAATTTGTCAGGGAGGTGTTTGCAAAGCATGGTGCCTCAACCTACCTGATCTCCGTGTTATTTCCACTCTGGGATCTGTGCACAGGTTCACCACTACCTACCACTCACAAACAAATGCGACTGAATGCGTTAACAGGACTCTCAAAACTGCCATACAAGCCTATGTTATAAATACCTGTCACTAATCTGCTTTGCTCTGTATACAACCCCACACGACAGCACTGGCCTCAGCCCCTCCATGATGCTTTATAGTCGGGAGCTGGACACCCCATTTGAACTCATAACAAACCCATCCAGTGACGGTGTGGATGATCCTGGTGTGCCGTGCCCAGAGACACTCAGGGCCTCTCTGCAGGAAGCTCATGACTACGCAAGAGTGGCTCTTGACCACAGTCACAAAAGACAAAAACACTATTATGACTTGAGTCGCCGTCAGGCCTCCTATGCTGTTGGTGACCTTGTTAGGGTTAAGACACACCCTAAATCTGACTCACAGTCCAATTTTACGGCTAAACTGGCACCCCTGTTCACAGGCCCACTCCGTATTAGTCAGAAACTGGGAGATGTCAACTACAGACTGACTAAGCTGGACACCGGTGTGTATGCTGGGGTCTTTCACGTTGTTAACTTGCAACCTTTTCATACTTGGGACTCTGTTTCCCAAAGCAGGTGCACTGTGGCTGAAAAGCAAACTGAAATTTGGGCTCTGGAGGGCGATAAGCCCATCACCCAGATTGACAGCCAGACTGACCTCCCTGCTGCAGACATGTGTTTTGACTAGTATGGTGACGCTGACTCTGGCCCAATGCCTGTCATGGACTGTGACTCTGTGGACCGTTCAGCTATGAGTGTGTCTGACTCAAACCCTGATAACACTGACCGTTACAACCTCAGACCAAGACGTAGCCCCAGAATCACGCCTGGTTAGTCAGCCAGCAAATGGACAAACTCTTTCCATACATACAGGCTTGACCTGTAATAGGCAAGGGTTTGTTATGTCACGTATGTGTTAAAGATTGAAATGCAATGCACCTTTTACAGTTCAGAGTTATGGTACTATTTTTTTCACATTGTGTATCCTACTTTTGGTGGTACGGGTTTTGCTAAAGTTCAAATTTCCTTGCAGAAACTTTCTGAGGTCTTTATCTCATCATGTTTGCTGTGTGGTTTAGGTTTTAAAAACTATAAAATTGCGATATTACACTATACTCATTCACCTGATATGTTTACTAGGTATTTCTCTGTTTTATTGTATACTCTGTTCATTGATATGTATATCAGTGGCTAGTCATTATGTCTTTCTCTGTGTGTTAACGGCTAACTTTTCATCAGGTTCATGTATAACGAGGTGTTAAGCATAGCTGGGCTGCTTTTTCATCTGTGTACGGCTGAGGACAGCCTTGTTATTACCAGGGGGGAATATGTAACAGCCAGAGTATAGCAAAGCATTACCAGTTGACGCCACATGGTGGCGCCCCTTTTTGTTTTCTCGCTGGGTATCACCTTTAACCCCTATGCTGGTGAAGGCTAAATGTCACGAACGTTTCTGTCCGGTTATTATTTTTGTTGAAGGTAATAGTTTATATG
>JAUMHI010000065.1:814521-836053 GCA_032359435.1 Enteromius unitaeniatus
CCCTATGCTGGTGAAGGCTAAATGTCACGAACGTTTCTGTCCGGTTATTATTTTTGTTGAAGGTAATAGTTTATATGGCCGTTGCAGTTTCACTGCATGATTGAATAGGCTTCAGTTAGGAGGAAATAAGAAGTATTTCCCATATCGTCTTAGCAGACGCAGTACGAGTGAAGTATCGACAGGGAACACCATACCTCTCAGAGTGTAGTATGTTTGGTGACTTGCTATGACTTCCCTCATCGTCTCCTGCGGACATACTTTCACCTCTGAGTGGAAGAACTCTGACCTCTTGATGCGATGCTTTTCCATTTCAAATATAGTCCTGATCCCTGAGTTCTGCTTTGGTGGGTTTGGCAGGTTTGTTAAGCTGATAGTGTGAAGGGTCTCTGATGGGTTTAGCCTGCTTTGGTCTGTGAGAACAACAACAGAAAATGAAAAATAAATAAAAAGAGGTTTAATTTTATAGCTTTTTATAACTAATTTTTTAACTACATCTCAACTAATTCTCATTCATTTGCAGCTACATGTCTACTAACTCTCAGAGCATAGGTTAGGTTTATGGCTAATAAAATAAGTTGACATATACTGTACTTGTGAAGTTTCTGATGGAGTCAGTATGTTTTATGATTTCTTATGTTTTATGTTGTGGACCCATCTAGATAAAGTGTTAGAGGATATTAATATATTTTTCTGTTTATTCTGTTTATATTTTAACATATTTAACATATATTTCTGTTTAAATATTCTTTATTAGGTTGATAATTATCAGTTCTCAAAACACCCACTGACTTTTTTTAAAGTCACAGTCTTTAGCCAGAAATAGGATATTATGCAATGCTAACAGATTTGTTTCTTCACCCTTGCTTAAAGGTCATTAAATGTGTTTTAGTGAAAAGGGCAAGTAAATATACATTTTGAAAATATTTAGAGAACTGTATACGGAACTATATAACCAATACAAATTCTAAAAAATTTTTTTAAATTCTAGATAAATTCTAGAAAATCTCTTTTTTGACAACATTTTAGCTCAGGCCAAACTGATGACACCATCTGTGCTGTTCTTTGGTAGTAGTGGGCACTACTGGGAGGGAAAAGCCAATGGTGCCACTATCCAATTCTCTTCAACTCTGTCATTGTTACACTTACAGTACATGAAAACAACTTTAACACAGTTATATGTTAATCATCAAAAAACATAATTTTGGATCCTTTTACACACTACACCTTCTGCATTATTTCTTAGATAGGTTACAATACTCAACACTGTATATACCCCAAAAAAACATCCTCATTCTTAACTGTAACTGCACTGTAGAAATCAGCCATTTTAAAGTTAAAACAAAAATGACCATACTCATGATGAAAAGTTAACTTAGTTACCTTGAATTCCTGTGACAGACACAATGAAGAACAGGAGTGTGAAGAGATGCCCACATTTCAAAGACATGCTGACTTGAATTCTTACGTCTAACCCCATGCTGTTAGATGTCAGCACAAGATATCAGGTGCTAAGTACTTGTTCGTGGATGTATCCAGAAGCAGGAAATGCCATTATGTTCCCTGACCTTGTACCCGGGCACTGAGACCTAAAAATGGAAATGGAAAATGGATATACAGGAAACTGGAAATGAAAACTGATTTTTGCTATCTGACAGAAGACAAAACTGTGAATGTAAAAAGCAGAAAGTAAGAGAGAGCGGGTACTGAAAAACGCTACTAAGACTACTAAGGTGCAGTCTTGGAGTAGAGGCATTACATTGTGTGACAGATTACGGTGAATGAGTTAAAAAAGCAAGATCTGTTTCTGGAATAATCTGATTATCTGATGCTCAGACATAATCCCCACCTCATCCAATTAGTGGCTTTTCCATTCAAGCATCTGTCGCCTGCAGTGCCAACTCAATCACCTAATTCATGTCGGGCTGCCGACCCGTCCCTGACCTCGGGAAGTAGCAAGAGCTCACCCCGGTTCTGTTCCTGTCAGGCCTTCTTGTATGAAAGCATGTGTGGACAGAGCTGTGATGATTGCTGTCTTTAAAGTGGGTGTGCTTTCTCAAAAACGCATACTATTTAAAGCCTGTTGAGTCTGAGTGCTTTTGAACTATGACCGCCATGATCGGGATGAGTAGAGGAAAGTAATCACCACTTCCATTGACGGTCCAAAGACTTAGTCTATAAATACTAAAGCCTTGGAATTGGATGAATTGCATGCTAATTCACTACGGGTTTCTTTTCTAAACATCAGTCCACAAATCAACTGTTTTTTAAAAATAGTTTTTCATGGCCAAGGTCTACTTTAATCTTTTTAGTCTTTAAATAGCAATGATGTAATATAATTTGAATATAATATTTTGACATTTGTAATATTTAATACAGTTTATGTATATGCCCCTACTTGATTATTGTTCAATTTTAAGTTTGGTAAATGGTTTGGGCTCTTCATTATAGTTCATGCAAACACTTACAATAGATATTATCATTGTCTCTCTGCATCAAATGCAAAATGAAACAAACTGACTAAGAATCTGTCTGTTTATTTAATCCCACTATGTAAACAGAATTACTGAAAAAGGGCTAATGACATTTTGTAAGGAAGTCTAATCTGATTGAACTGTCTTGTTTTGATGTGTCTCGTATCAATGCTTCATCGCTCAATTCACCTCTTCAAATAGGCTAAAGCTTTATGAAGTATTTTTGGTTACTTCCACTAAAATTTGGAATCACTAAGACATTTTTACGTTTTTGGAAACAAACAAACAAACCAAACCATAATAATAATAATAATCTGTTCACCATTGCAACCAGCATGTAAAACAGTAATAATCTAAATTATTACTACTGAATGAAGTAAAGTTTTCTTTTTTTTTACTTAAGTCTATTCGAAAATTGTGTGTTATTTTAAAACATCCTTAATAGACTACATGTAGTACATGTAACCTTTTACCTTCTAACTACCGAGTTTGTTTTGCCACTGCTACAGTATTAGTGCCTGAGAAAGATTTGTCAGTTAAATTATTAACTTGCTGCAGGCACAGTTCTTCGACAGATCACAGATCGGAACAGCTATAGAGGCTTCAGCATAAAAAGAAAAGAGCAAAACAAATTGACAAAACACAGCAAAACAGCTTACTTACTTACTTACTTACTTATGCCCTTCACCCCTCGAAGTGAATACGGCGCCAAATGTGGATGGCCAAAGATTTTTATCCTGTCGAGGTCGCGTCGCCATGCGTTTTTCGGGCGGCCTTGCTTCCGACTGCCTTGAGGGCTACCACTTGAGAGCCTGCCCAGTGATGTTTGTTGTTGGTTTCCGAAGCGTGTGTCCTATCCAAAACCCATCTTCTCTTCCGGATTTCTTCCTCTATTGGTAGCTGGTGGGTCCTTTCCCATAGGTTGGTGTTACTGATGGTGTCAGGCCAGCGAATGAGGAGAATCCTTCTAAGACAGCTATTGATGGAGATCTGGATTTTACTGTTGGTGCCTTTGGTTGTTCTGCAAGTTTCCCATCCGTACAGGAGTACTGACTTTACGTTAGAGTTAAAGAATCGGATCTTGGTGGTCAAGGTCAGTTCTCTGGACGCCCAGATCTTCTTGAGCTAAATAAAGGCAACTCTTGCTTTACCTATTCTTGCCTTGACATCTGCATCGGTTCCACCTTTTTGGTCAACAATGCTTCCCAAGTAAGTGAACGACTGTACTTCCTCCAGAAGATGTCCGTTCAGTGTGATTGGGTTGGTGTTGCTGAAGTTGGTCTTAGGGATCTTGGGATTCTCTTTGTGGATAATGAGTCCAACCTGTGCTGATGTGACTGCCAACACATTGGATTCTTGCATCTGCGGCTGGCTGTGGAAGAGGAGGGCTTGGTCGTCGATAAAGTCTAGGTCATCAAGTTGATTACACAAGGTCCACTGAATTCCATTCCTGCGTTCACTAGTGGAAGTTTTCATGATCCTGTCGATGGCGATGAGGAAGAGGGACAGGACCATTTTAATCCTGTCCTATGCAGGAAGTGAATCGCCCCAAAACCTACATGGCGGAGCAATACTGTCACACCACCGGGTAGTGCTGACGCCAGCACCAGTGAATTCACACGCTCTCAGTCACCAGAGTTGTATCACCGCCACCTGTAAACCAGCGTGTATTTAAACCACAGCATGCCACTCTCTCATCGGCTGAAATAAAGGTGACAACCTCTCGTTCACCTTTACCATTGCCTACTGTTTATACCATTTCTATGGTGTCTACTGCATTACTAAGATTGGATCACTGTACTTACCTGTCTTTACTGCCAACCGAAAACCAAGTAGCCCGAATTGTGATGAGTATGAGCCTATGCAGAAAGACTCTTATCATTTAACCACCACAGAGAGACGCCAACGGAAGGAAGAGCGATGCTGCTATTACTGCTGAGCCAACAGTTATATGCAATGCAACTGCCCCATCTGACCTTCCTCAAAGTCGATGAGTGTGGACTTTCTTAAACCTTCGACTTATAACGTTCCCTTTATCACTGTTCAAGTAATTTGTCACAATCAAGTATATCAATTGACAGCTCTAGTGGACTCAGGAGCGGCTGGCAACTTTATCTCTTCCAAATGTTTAGACAATCTCCATGTAACCTGTTTGAAAAATTCCACGGCAAATCAAATAACAACCATCCAGGGAACTCTGCTCGATAAAAGACCTGTTAACCACTGTACTGAACCTGTCACCTTACAAATAGGTTGCTTGCACCAGGAAATGCTTACCACTTCACTGTCATTGGGATTGTGCAATTGAATTGATGCCCAACACTAAGTTCCCCAAGGGGCGTGTTTGCCCATTATCTCTTCCAGAAAGCAGGCGATGAACGAGTATGTACAGGAGGCATTAGACCAAGGCTTCATTACTCCATCAACGTCACCAGCCGCCTCCAGTTTCTTTTTTGTGGCCAAGAAAGTTGGTGGTCTATGCCCCTGTATAGATTACAGACTCCTGTAATGATAGATAGAGATAGATGAACTCTTGTCTCTGCCCCCTTGTTTGTTGCCATAGTCGTTCATTGCAAGTCTCCACCCACTGACTTAGTTCCCATTTGGATAAATCCCCGGATGTCTTTATGTTTGTCAAAGTTCATTGTAATATCTTCTCGTCTAGTGTTTTTCATTTGTGTTCTTTGTTACTCTGCCTTGGATCTGTTATCGACCTCGCCTGTTCCCGGACTATTGCTCTCGTTTTGTCCTCTGGACTCTGTTCGCTACCCGTATGACCTTCGCACAGACTTTGACCATTCTTTTGCTCTGCCTCCTCCACTCATGTTTGCCAGTGATGACCCTGATAGCCTGTCTGTTTCTGCTCTTTGTTTCACATTAAAACAGTTTGCACATTAACCAACTCCTCGTCTCATCAGTGTAACAGAATGTTATACTATTCAGCGTATACATCTGCTAGATTTACATTTTTCTGGACTAATTGTGTTGACTGCATACATTGGAAGAAAGCATGGTTACTTCCTGAACATTTTGCATTTCTAATAGAATCAGAGAAATACATTTTAAGATTTTGCATAAAGTTTACCCAGCAAACCAAATTGCTTCTTTTTTTTTTTTTTATATATATTTCTAATTTATGTGTATTCTGTAAAGTTGAGGAAGAAACTTTACTTCACTTATTCTATCATTACGAGCAGGTAAAATTTCTTTGGGAGAACTTAAGATGTTATCTATCTTCTTTTATAAAATTTTATTTAAAATTTATGCTAAAAGAAATATTTCTATATTTTTCTAGTAGTGAGTATGCTACTGAACTTGTTGTTAATTCTTTTTGTTTTGCATTGTACATTTTTTATTCATAAATCCAAATTTCTTAATATGTTACCTAGATTTGATGTCTTTCTGACAGAGACTTAGCTTATTCATTCTCTTAAACTTATTGATGATAACAAGAACAACAAGTTTCTTAAAGCATATAATGTTTTTTTTCTTACTGATTGAGGTGCTGTTTTTTTTTTTCTTTTTCTTTCTTCCTTTTATGTTATTGTATTTCTATGCAGTGCTGTATATTGTTGTTTTCCCTTTTGTCTTGCAATAAAAATGAATAAATAAATTCAGTCTTGCACGCTTCAATGCCCTTTGTAACGTATGTTCGCTTCAAACTGGAATTATAAAATATCCAGGACCAGGTTAACTTGCCAGCATAAGTTGCCGTGGTAACTGAGTTTGAACTTTAAGTTTGATTTATGAAACCGAATCTACCAAAAATAAGTCTGACTTACCCAAATAAACCTGGCTTATTCTCTAATCTTGGTTTATGGAACAGGCCCCTGATGTCCACAACATCTATATAAAATCTATATTTACTATATATACTAGCAGGCTACTTTCTTGACACAAATGACAAATATTACCCAGAATGCAATGTAAAACAAAGCTGTAAAAAAAGTTTTACAGCTATTTCTTACCAGTGCAGTAAGATCAGTGTGATTACATGTTTTTTGTGCTTTTCTCAGCATCTGTTTATGTTGACTGAAATCTGTTTAGTTTTCCCCCAAATACATATAGCAAAAAAACCTAAACAAAGCATGTACTTTTTGAAAAATGAAATAAATAGGCCTACAACTTTTTTTTTTAATTATACAAGTTGTTATTTTCAGTTATGTATTATATAATTGTGTAAAAAAATCTGATTCATAGAAAAAGTCATTTATTGAGTTCAAACAAATGTAAAAAATGTGTATGCCATTTTCCCAATGTTTCAGACTGTTCTCATCTCACTGACTTTCATTACACTGTGAACAGAAACAGTTGCCAAGAAATATTTTGCAGATATTTGAATACAAAACAGAATAATGTAAATCTACTTAAATGTATTTAGTTATTTTTAGTAGACCTATATATAGGTTTAAATGAGAAAAATACTATAGCCTATTTTTCCCTAAACAACAATGGTGGAATTAACACAAAATAACTGATGCATTAAGGCTACATTAAAATCTAATAATAAATCATAGATGGCAGTTATTTGAGGGCATATGAATGCATGATATCTGATTATTGGTTTAAGCATGTAGTCATACAAGGTTTTGAGCTAATCACGTCAAACTTCAACAACCCACAGCAAGACTTGAGTTTAACATACATAGCAAACAGCGCAGTCTAGTTGTAGAGTTCAGCATAACAACACTTGACAAATGTTCTCTCCTATCTCACACATGGCAATAATGATTAAGTGGTCTAGGCTAGCTTTACTTAAAGTTTATAGGTTACCGTTTAAAACCCCAAAACACTGAACATGTTGTTTTGACTATAGAGAAAAGAAACAGCAACCAGTAATTTTTACCTAAATAATAACACTGAATACAGGTGTAGCAGCCTTTATTTTTTAAATTGCGAGCGTTAAGAAGTTAAAAACGTGAAATATGCTTTGACCCAACGTGCCTGACCAATTATATGGCCGCATTCTGTCCTGTTTCTTTTTTAATGAATATTCATTAGGATGGGCGGGGCTTGTCTGTTACGGTGGACGTTGGCTGTTTGATAACGCTCTCGTCAATTAAAAGTGATTTATCAATGGATTTTCTAGAAAATAAATTTTTCTCAAAATTACTTTGAAATGTATTAAAAGGGTATACACTATGTAAGCATATCAGATTTACGCCCTTATGTTTTGGACAAGAATGGAGGAGAAATCTGCCTCATGTTATGAAGGTAGGGTAATGCAGTAACGTGATGCAGGTTAATGATATTTAATCGAGGCGGATAAACGTTGGCATAGTCAAACCGTTATTGAGTATTTAAAGTGATTATTAAATAATAAAATGCAAAGAGTGTGTTGAAAAAATCCCACATTAGCGTATCAGTTCAAAAAAGGCACGTTAAATCTCAAATTGTTCGCTGTGGGCATTGCTTATCGCCATTATACTGACGTGAAATGATCAGTGCTTTGTATTTCAGTGGAAACAGTTCATCAATCCAATTGAATTGAGTTGTTTGAACTACGTATTTTAGGCACGTCAAGTTTCATATAAAGTAATTAAAATAATCATAAAAATAATCACAAACCTAAAAGCAAATAATAATAATAATAAATTAAAATTATTCAAACAATTAAGAATAAAAAACGAACTATGGGTGGCCTAATAGCTAAAATTAGACTGTTTGAATGAAACCTTGGAATTTCTGACTTGATCCTAATAATCTGAATTGTCTGTTAGGTCTATATTCAGTTAGCATCTCTGCAGTGTATTGGGGTGATTCACTAAACTTACACCCATTACACACTTCTGCACTATTGTGTGAGGTAGCACAAGTACTGTGTTCATGCTGAAAAAACTACTTACATGCTTACTTATGGCTTGTTGGAAGAAAGTATCAGTTGCTTATTTATTCCAAGTAAAAATTCAGGACAAAGTTACTACTCACAATTCTCTATTTTTATTTATATATATATATATATATATATCAGAAAGATCCATTATGCCTAAGTATAAAATTGGTGAGCATGGCAATTATTCTAATTATATAATAATAAGATGTCGTTTTTTTTCTGCGTGTGCTGCTTGTTGTCCAGTGTGGATGTTATGTCAGAAGTGCACTAGTTCTTGCTTACAATGAGTTGTTGCATTGTCTTTGTAGGAGCAGTGAGCTGGTATATGAGAATCTCGAAACTGGCTGTGGCCGTGGCTGTTATTAAGATCAGCCCACAGGGAGGAGCCAGAAAGTTCATTGAATCTCTGGCTGACAGACTCAGGCAGCAAGATGAAGGCTGGAGGTCTATAGCTCAAAGTCTTCATGAAGATGTGCTGCGTCTCAGACAAGAGCTGCTGCTCACTCGCTTACTGTTAAATAAGAAGAGTAATGATGTTCCAGGATATGGTAGGACTTTTCTTTGTTGTTTTCTTGTGATAACAAATGTTATTCTCTAAATTACACAAAAGCAACACTAGGTGGCTGTATAGAACTGAATATAACTGATAGTGTACACATCCACCTTACTGTGTTACTTCATATTGGTCCCAAATTGTATTTGAGACAGAGTTGGGACAAATACCACAAAACAAAGTTCACTTTTATAATTGTCAAAAAATAATCATCAATTGCTTGGAAGTCTATCTGATCAACGTTGATGATCTTATTGTGTGCTTTCAAAGAACTTGATTGTTAGTTAATTGGAATGATGTTTATCTAGAAGGTGCTTTAACTGTATTTTTTAGGCTGTGTATTTGTAATGTGCATTTTGTCCTTTATTTTTAATCATTAAATGTATATTTACATGCCCTCCCACACATACATGCATGCTCTTCTCAAACAGCATCCCAAGCTTTTAATGCACATGATATTAGTGACAGCCTATTCTACATGGCGATAAAAATCACAAACAAAAGTTTACTTGCAGTACAGTACATTATTTATATACTGTAGACATTGTTTATTAAGTATGCAAAAAGAATTACACATGGTGTGTAGAAAGTCAGATGATTAAAACCTATATGACCACATTCCATTTGTAAAGGAAATACTATCCACCCGTAATGCGTTCTGGACTACTCATAACCTGAGTTTACTCACCGCTCTGTCACTCAACATTTTAACGTGCTAGGACATATTATGAGGAAGTGCGATAGCTGTGATTCAAAATTCACTGCATTGAAGTAAACCCACAAAATACAATGGAAAGTGAATTTGCCACCTTGATCCTTTTTATCTGCTTAACTTCCTGGTGACTCATAAGCTGCATACCTATGCTTGCTTGTCAGTTTTTGTATTTACCCAGGCAGCACACTTATGTGAGTGTCAGCTGGGCTATCCTACTGGTGCCCAGCCAGTATTATTCTCAGCTTCCATGTTGGCCCCACATGGGTCAGCCCAGATAAAACAATGTAATGAACACTGCTCAGTATGCATACTACAGAGTGCTAAAAAATAAGATGGAAGCAGCACTGCAGTTCATTAGATAATTAGGTGATTATTTGAGTGATGGTTGACCATTATTCAAGAGACCTAATGTCAACAAGAAGAACCAACAAAGAAGAAAATCACAATTTTTTACAAGAACCATTACAGTGGATCAGTGTTTACTTTAGTTAGGCTCTTGACCCTTGAGTCTTTAACATTTATAGTGCCCTCAATAACTGAGTTTTTAATTGATTACATTCACTTTGTGAAAAATATAACGTTAGATATTTAAATTTATTTTGACCAAAAAAAATGGATACACAGATATCAAGAATTACCCTGAAAATCACAACAATGGTGACCACAACGAGTTCATTTCACGAGTTTGCGCTTCCTTATAATTGTTGTAAAGTGTGTTTGACGTGCTGTCCCATGGCTCCGAGCCCTAGTAACATGAATTACCGCAATTTTTTTTCTTTGTTGATTCTTTCAACACAGTCTCATGACCAATTTGAATATATTCATAAAAGGTGGCAAATTCATGCTAATTCATACAAAGTTGTACAACCTCACTCATATGATTTTGTATAATTTTCTAAACCACGGGTAGGTTTAGGGTTAGGTGGTCATTTTTACAAAAATTTATAGAAATTGGCAACTCATAAAACATGTACCAATTACTGTTAGATCAGTCTCGATTCTATTTGTTAACATCAGGTCTCTTCAATAATGGTAAATCATCAGTCGAGTAATTACCTAATTATCTAATCAACTGCAGTGCTGCTTCTGTTTAATTTTTAGCACTCTGTAGTATGCATACTGAGCAGTGTTCATTACATTGTTTTATCTGGGTTGACCCATGTGGGGCCAACATGGAAACTGAGGACAAAACTGGCTGGGCCCCAGTTAGAGAGCCCAGCTGCCACCCATCTGGGCCCCACATCTGTGCTGCCTGGGTATTTGAGGCAGTTGGCCTTTCATGAATGCGATCTAGCTTGTAGCACAATAAATGGGAAGATGTTTTTACCAAAAAAGATCACAACTCTTCCCCAGAAACTCAACTACCTCCCTCAATAGCTGATTGAGTTTTGACTGTATTAGTACAAATGATTTTTGTCTTTATTAGTACATTATATAAATTATCCCATGCAGTTACTTCCTGTAAGTGATAAAGCTAAATAGCCACCCTGCTGTCACTGTTAGAGCAACACCACCCAGCCATCACCAAAATGATCAAACAAAAGCCCCATTTTCAATTTGCTTTGTTCTGAAACAGAGACCTACTGTACATGTTTACAACATTCCTCATTCCGTTTCCCAAGGCAGCATTTTACAGTGTGTCAAAATGTTACAGCAAGGCACATGCACCTGTTTATGTTCTGGGATTCTTCTAATTGCATTAGAGTACTATCTTTCAGTTAGTGGGAATAAAAGCTTTTTGAGACAACATTCTGACATAGAAAAGCTATTAGACAACATTCAGGGTGTAGGCGTTGTCATCACTTATGTGTTTACCCTTAGAATTAAGCACTGATGCTTTTTACATAACACATCTTCTGTTGTGGGTTACAGTTGTTGTGGCATGGATCTGAGCATGAGAGCTGTGTTATATAAGCCTAAACATTATGTGTATTAAGCTGAACTGAAGGAAAAAAATGTGCCAGGTTCTGAAACTAATACTTCAAACAGGCCAGGCATGGAAAAAAACAGAAAGTTCAAAAAGAAGGAGAATTGTTTGATATTAATTGCAAAACACTTTTAGACAACTCTGGACCTGATTATGTCCATGTTTTGCTTTCACAGATCAAGAGATTGCCAAAGAACTGTTTAATGTCGGCTCTGGCTGTGACACTGATAGCAGCTCACAAACACAGACATGTGTTGCTCAGCGATCATTCTTTCCTCCGACTCCTCCAAACAGTCAGAAATTTTCCCTCCAGGACAGGAAATGGCGGCAGGATCACAGGCTGTTAAAACACATGCACTTCCTACGCTGTCTGTGTGGCTTGAGCAAAGGCTTTGAGTCATCTCTGTGTCCTGATGGTGATGTGGTCTGGGATTCAGTAGTGCAGTTGCTGGATTCTGTGGTGGAGGTTTTCAGGCAGGCACATGTTGGACAGCCTCTGCATCACCCAGAGCAGCTGCATCATGCCACACAAGTGCTGGCACGGACCCTGGATCAAGGAGGAACACAACACAGATGTTCAGTGAAGCACTTCAGCAAAGTGGATGATCTGTTGAAGGAAATGATCAACCTACTGCTCATCAACCAAAAACTCAATTCGGTAAGAGACAGAGGTTTATGTACTGTAGATAAAACCACTTGCAGACTAGGCAAGAAGTGGGCCAGGAAACATGTTTTTGCTGTGAAACAATATTGTTCCTGCTTGGAAGCAAACATTTTAAACATATTAAAAGGTTCAAGAGCCCAACTAAAGTAAACACTGACCACAATTATGGTGGTGTTTTTATGGTGGTGTTTTTTTTCAATAAAACATTGACATCTAAACCTTACTTCTCAAATAGAGCTGTAGACAATGGGGCCTGTTTCATAAACCAAGATTAACGTATAAGCCAGGCTTATTTCAGTTAGTCTGACTTAATAGCAGTTAATTTGTATTAAAATAAGTCAGACTATCTGCCGTAAACCTGGCTTATTTGGTAAACTTGTTTTATGGAACATGGGTCCGTTCTTCATACCTCGCTAACTCAGTTAGCTGGATTTGATTGTTACAGTATTGAACAATATTGAAATATGCCTAAATTTGTAATAATAATTATCCAAAACCCTCTAATAAAAATTGAGCTCGCTCTTTTGCCATTTTGTCAACCAATCAAAGGGGCTGTGATCAGTGTTTCTATTATCGATACATGTCGCCTTTTAAACCAATAATCCTAGACAACTCAATCCAGCTATACTAATCATCAACAGCAGGTGCGTTCAGAGAACCGGATTAGTGAGCTCATAGTTAGCACGATGATCTCATCTTAGATGTCTCAATTCATCTCGGATGTATCAAGCGACGTACGAAGAATGGACCCCAGGCCCCAGGTGTTTGTGGAGTTGTTTAATCAAATCTTGAGAGATTTATTTATTTTTTCAGTTGATTCCATCTAAGGCTGTGGCTGAAGACGGTTCTTGTTTTTTTTCTTCAGTGATGTTGATTGTAAACAGCAGCTGTTCATAATGCTCAATGATCATTTAAATGATCACTTAATTATTTCAGAAAATATAACTGTAATTTATTGTTAATTTCACTTTATTAAGAGTGAGACCAGCCACGCACTGAATAGAGGTAATTTTACTCTGTTTGGAGTCAAAACATCAGCGGATCCAATGACAAGCACTGAGGAACCGTGTATGGGAAATATCTTTCAGCGCTATATCCTCTAGTATTTTTTTATCTAAATACATTCACTCTTTATTCAAGCCCTTTCAGCGTTGTGTGCTTTTTCTCTCTCTCAGGAGCTGCGGATGATGCAGTTATTTTAACAACAACAGAAACACAGTGAGCAGAAAAATTATAGATTACTTTTACTAAAACACAGCTGTAGATGGAGCAGCCAATTATATTGGATCTGAAAGCACCAGATTCAATGCAGAATAATAGCACACAGAGCCAAAAATAGATTTAATTTGACCTCATTTCGTAAACGACTCGTGTGAAGCAGTTCGAAGAATTAGTCTGTCTAAACCCTCCATCTCCTGCTGTGATTGGTCAGATGGCGCAGTGCTTTATGATTGGTCTACCGCCGTCTTTATGACATTACTAGGTAAGCTTTCAGAGAGCATGCATCAACTAGTTAGCACGGACTACCGTGGAAAGTGCTCGCAATTTGCAGATTCCAGAGAAATGTTTTTGATTCTGGAACATTTGACTAAGGCCACATAACTTTGAGACATAAGTTAGGTGTGTGCCTGGCTAAAGAAATTAGTATTTACAGTAGTCTTGAATGATAACAAGACTATGTGTCTGCCAGATATGCTACCTCGACTTGTGGATTTTAATGTTAACAGTTGGTTAAGCCAGTCTGTTTCTTGGCCAGGGCCCCAGTGAGCTAAACACTAACTTTTATTAACACAGATTCCAAAGAAACGAGAGCTGCGCTTTTTCATGAAAGATGGATACTGTCTTTTATAACAAGCCCGATCCATCCGAGAAAGTATTCTACCAAACTGTGTGTCAGACAACTCCTTCCATAACTAAATGAGTGAATAAAGTGCATTAGATGCATGCAAGAGTTTAGGTTGGGTGTATTTTGGAACAAACGCAGCATATCCAGTATTTCCAGTCTGTTTATTTTATTATAAATGGAAGAATTGTTTTGTGTTGTTTTTTAGAGGGTTCATCACTGTACAGTATAATGTGGAGAGAGACAGATCAGTCTGACATGGTCTCCTTCTGCTGTTAGTTCTCAGTCCAAAGCGTGCTGTCAGAGTGTCTGCTGGCTCTGGGAGGAAGTCCTGTTGTGAGAACTGCACTCGTTCGACTCCTGATGTCTCAGATCATTCAGCTGGCACAGCAGTTGTGGGACACTTGTGAGGTAGGTTACACCACACTACACCTAGAGATCACTGTAAACCTTTTACCAAACAAACCATTCTCCCTATTGAGGGGCTTCCTTATTAGTGGAAAAGTTCTTCTTCAATCTTGAAAAGAAATATTTTCATGCAATGATTAGAAATAGGCACTCAGAAAATGTCTTTGCAACTAAGATAACCTGCTGTAGTCTTTCTGTTGTTGAACAGACTATTAGTCAAATTAAATAGGTCCAGTGAGACAGTACAGTACAACTGCTGCTGCACAAGGGATTGTTGTTAGTGTAATGCTCTGTAGCCTAGACTGTTAGACTTTCTGTTGTATTTTTGCCATAACTCTTTGACAGCTCTATTTCCGGTCAGTGTGCCCTCACAACATCTGTACACTGCACTGGCTGTATAAAATCTTTAGTTAAAAGATTTCACATGAATGCTATTGCATCTGAAAGTCATGTAATATTTTAAGAATTTAAGAATATAAATGTTGTCTGTCTGTGTTTTCCTTGTTTAGTGTTTTGAGTACTTTTATTTTGAATGTTTGTCTCCAACAGTGCCTTGCTTCCCTTATGTTTGTGTCTTGTTAGTTGCCATAACAATTGATCAGCTCCGCCCCCTCGTTTATACCATTGTCTCCCCTTGAGTGTTCATCTGTGAGTTACCCGTGCCTGTGGATTATTCTCTGTTTTGCTCTTTTGGACTCTGATTGAGTCTGTTTTGCTCTTTTGGTTTGCTGATTGACTAACCCTTGCTACTCCTTGGATTTATTTCTTATGTTATTGCTTGCGTTATCCCTGTTTCCTGTTGTGTTGACCCAGCCCTTGTATGACCATGTCAACTAATAAAAGCCTGCGTTTGGATTAGGGATGCTCGTTTTAACCATTTAACCGTTAATTGATTTGAATTTTGACCGATTAATACAATCAGTTAAACGGTTTTAAAGGTCATTTTATTTATTTCAGTATTTTACCTGCTCATAGTCTATATAAAATTGTGTTAACAAAAAAAAAATCTCATCACTCCGCTGTCCGCGCAAAGCTGCTGTCAGTTAATGAAGGTTTGATGAAAGAACTCGCGCCTCGAATTGGATTCCTGTCATGTCAGAAAGTGACTTTTATGGACGTTGCCATCTTCGACATTAATTGGGTCACTGTTGCTAACTATTTTCTTTCGTTTTCTTGATTTATTATTTATGTAAAATAGCTTTGTCGTATAGGCCTATTTATCCTTTATAATGTTTTTTCTCTGGTCGCAAAAGTGCTGCAGGTGTATGATATGAAATAACATTAGATATGATCACATAAATCTTCGTCTTCTTTTGTTTGCTAGTTTTTGCGCATGTACAATTAATCCGCAGAAAACAAATATTACTGTTTTTAATGGTTTAGTTGAACAAAAAGCGCTAAAAGCAAGCTGACAGCCACCACACAAACCAATACAAAGGCAGAGACAGACCATCATCACTGGAGACAAAGGGTTGCTTATAAACTACTATCCAGATCCATTCAGAATCATTTGATATTCATCAAATTTGATATTCTGATTAAATGAAAAAATGAAAAAACTGAACGTGTGGAAACTCGACAACAAAGGTCGACAACATTAGTGAATAGACCCTCGTCAGAACAACACTTTTCTGTGTCATATGTCCCATATGAACACCACTGATACTTTCATTTTATTTTGCATGCAAATGAACGTGACATTGAGGTTATGCAGCTAAATATTACAAACCCCTTATATGCTGCTGCTTATAAAGTTACATTTGTGCATACATACTGTGTGATGACTCAATAATGGTGGGGTTTTGTTTTGTGCAGAAGTCCAGAGAGGATCGGCATCATCAGGTGGACTGGATCTGCTATGAAAATTCATTCTATGTTTTCTGGCTGCTGGAACATCTTGCCCAGGACAATGATAACAGTACAAACAAGGAGCTTGCAATCCAGCTGGAAACTAAAGCATTTCCTCTCGCAGATGAGTTTCCCTTGTTCTCTTTGTATATGTGGCGGATCGGAGGTCTCTTCAGAGCAGGTCACGCATGAACAGATGAAGCCTCACACTAATGATTTTCTTAAAATATTTGCTCTTTTCAAGAACTCAGTTTGCCTTAATGTAAAAAAAACAAGTCAGTTGCCCTTTGGAAGTCTTAGTCAATCATTTGTTGATTTCACTGTAAAGTGTAAAAAAATAAAAGTACATATTAGCAAAACTAGTAAAGGGTGCTGAAAATTCACATATTAAAAATAAGTCCTGTATAAATCAACAAATCCGATCCTATGAGACTACCCATGTCCTCACCCTCTCTTCCTCATCCTGTCCCATTAGGCTACATGAATGATTTGATCTCAGCTGGTATCTTTTCACCCCATTGCTCTCCCCTGTGGTCTGTCTTCTCTTGGACTCCACTGGGCTCTCTCATTCCTGCCAGTCCTTTGACATCCCAGTTCTGCCACACACAGACTTCCAGCTTCCCTCCACCGCTTTGGCTCCTCTAGACTCCTCCAGGCTGCTCCTTCCCTTCAAATCCTCTTGTGCTTTTCGTCACTCTGGTGTCTTCTCTATCTTCCATGTCCCTGTCAACACTTTAGCCCGACAATCTAACTCTCACTCATTCTTTTGCAAAGAAAATACTGTCAATATCCAGGTCACTACATTCTTTTTATGTAGAATCTACATTCTGCCACATGCATTTTTAAAGGGATAGTTCATCCAAAAATTAAAATTATCCTGTCTATTATTTAAGTTTGAAGCTTCCTAAGTGTATGTTACTTTCTTCTTCCAATCGGAATTATAAGACTCCTTCAAGTCTTTTAAATGAATTTAAATGGGTAATAGCCATTACTCTTCGAAAGACGTGAAATAACGTGCATGTATTCATAATAAAACATCCCTCTTTGAAACTACATTTCAATGCATACATCTGCTGGGACTGCTTCCGGTGTCCACAGTAAGTAGACGTAAGAGAAAAGTGCTTATTAAGTTTGAAATATGGATATTTATCATACAAAAACACATGGATTTGCTACAGGGGGACTTTATTCACCCCCAGAGCCAGGTGAGGGACGCTTTATTACGAATATTGGAACGTTATTTCACGTCTTCCGAAGTGTAATGGCTATCACCCATTTAAACCCATTCAAAGACTTTGAAGGGTCTAAACACTTTTTATTACAACTCCGACTGGATTCGTCTGTATTCGTCAATTTTTATTTTTGGGTGAACTATCCCTTTAAGCTGGGTGTGGTGCAGGTTGTCTGAGGTATCCTCTGCTGCCCACATCCTTTACTGTAAAATCAAATAGTTCACCTTACTTAGATATAGTTAGTAAGCTGTACTTAGTTATTTTACTTACTAGGTTTTACTAATTTAAAGCAACTTTCAAGGCAAATAAGACAATTTACTTACTGCTTTCAGTGATGCGTGCTTAAAATATTCAAGTAGCCACAAAAGAACCAATGGCAGTGAGAGGCAGCAGTGCACTAATTTGTTGCTAATGCACAACATAACAACAGAAGTTCCTCTATGTCTGTTATATTTCACTAGTTGAATATAACAAAGTCCTCTTCAATGTAGAATTTTCAACAAAACTGAACATTACATATGGCACATAAGATTTTCCTAAAATGTTTTCTTTTTTCCTTTTTTTTCCTTATCATTATAGTGATTAACGTTACTTTTGGTTGGACAATTAGACCTTTATCTATGTAGGTCTTTCTAATAATACTACAATAATTCAGAGGTATTATGGTTCAAACGTGGAAGAAAGGTAATAAATACATTATTAATGATCTTATACAATTTAAATGTTTTTTATAAACCACTATAATGTTGAAGTCACATACTGACTTCATCATGCGGCTTGTGAATCACAACAATGGTAATGTCACGATCCGATCCGCTGAATGATGCGTGTGACTGCGCTTCTCAGCCGGTCAAGGAGCAGAGCACAAGGAGTGGAATTTAAACATTTATTTAAACAGGGAACATGAGCGAAAAACAAAAGCTGACGGGGCAGCGCAAAAAAGATATACATTAGCGAACACAAGACACGTAACTTTAACATCCCACAAAACCAACTGAAAGACACGGGCTTAAATACAGGACACTTAATGACGGGGGTGGGGACAGCTGGAGACACACAGGTGAAGGGAATCAACTAATAAGACAGGAACTACCAAATATGGGCAAGGAACAAACCAACAAGATACAAAGACAGGGGGAAACGGGACAGACCAAACATGAAACTGAAATCTAGACAGACATGGAATGTGACAGGTAACAATAATTGTTCATTTATTTTTATTAATTGTATAACCATTTTGTTTGCACTTTTTGTTGTGCTACTACTGACACAAGACAGCAAATTAAATTTGCTAATAAAAACAACAACAACTATTAAACAAAGCAATTGCATGACTGGGAGTCAGTGAGTAGCTATACTAAATCAGTGAGTAAACCTAAAGTAAAAGATCAAGTACACCCTACAGTTCTTTTTTAGTTACTATAACTCTTCTTTAAGCAAACTATACTAATTAAGCATTTGTCAGTTCAACATACTGTTTCTATTTCACTTTATTTAGTTTTTTTAAGGCAATCGGTTTGCATGCTTTTTTCTAAGTAAGCTCAACTAATATGGGGCAATTGATAGTGCTTAACTTTTTTTTTTAATAACTCCACTTGTAACTGTGGCCTTGTAGTGCCACAAAGATTGAACTGACATAGAGGATGCACCTTTTGTAAAGAAAATGCTGTCATATCCCAAGGGATATGTGGAACAAGAGCCTGAATAACAGTTCATCAGACTTTTAAAGGGATAGTTCACCCAAAAATGAAAATAATGTAATAAATGTAGAAATTTATACTTAAAGTACTCTCATATGTCCTGTGTTCAGTTCTTGTTTTGATGTCCTTTACCAATGCTACCCCCCTCTCTTTACCCAATACTTTAAACTTTCCTATCAAATAAAAGCTAAAAAAAGCCCATAAAAATACTGTTTAAAAAGGCTTGTTGATGTTTTAGGCTTTGTTCAAGGTAATGAAATAGTATTTATTAATTAAATGTATCTATTTAAATTTCACAGGAGAATTATTATAGAGTATTTGGGGTAAACAAAAAACCTTTTGTTGGAGCTAAAGACATGATTAGAAATAGCTGGGGCTGATTTTTCAATTTGCTGACATGACGTTATATTCAGATGGTAAATATCATACATAATTAAAAATAAACAGAAATTAGTTCATATTTTGCTTAAACAATTGTTTTTAAAGTATTATATTTGTTTATAAATTATAAATGTTTGTATAAATACTTTGTGCCATTTGCCCCATGCTGGTGACCTTACTCTGTGCACTGAAAAAAAATATCATCCAATTAAAAAAATAGGGTAATGGTTCACATCTTTATTTTATAACTTGAGCCAATGAAAAAATAAAGAACTTTAACCAAACAAATTATTGCAACAGTTTAACAGAACTTGCACCCATAGTTGGCTAATGATGGTTTTGGTAAATGCACTTAAGTTTGATTTTATTTGTCATACAGAGGTCCTGAGAATTGACAGAGGTTTATTTCCTTTTTTTATTTCAATTGAAGTTTACCATTTAGGTGACTGTTTGCTTTAGTTTGTTACTTGGCCACTGATCTTGTAGTATTGTTTTTTTCTTTCCTTTTTGCTGCTGCAATTCTGTTTTTCACACTTTGTAATGGTTAAGTTGCACACCTGTAATACTTTCTAATAATGCATTTTTGTAAAAGTTGCTTAAATATCTTAATTTAACTAATGCCTAGTCCTGGCTTAAGCTAAGCCCAGTTCATGAAACCGGGCCTAAGAGAATTCAGTGGCATAATTTATTCATGTTGCAGTGCATTCTGGGAGACATGGATGAGTTTTGATTGATGCTCCAAAAAGGCACTGCAGCATGAAGCTCTTTGTTTGACATGGAAAATGGTATTTCAGATACATTTAAAAAGTGCTTTAGAATTATCGTCACATATTTACATTCTATATGAGATCAGTGTATTATGCCATTACATAACTAACAGCCAGGCAAAACCAGCGGATCGTGTTGCTATTAGGTTTTTTTGCCATAACTAGAGATTTACAAACATTGAGTTACAGCAGCAGAAGAAAAAACAACTTTATAAAATCAAGGGTCAAGAGCTCAGCTAAAGCAAACACTGACCACATTCATGTAAAACATTTTTAGACATATGACAGTTATGTCAATGTGGTCAGTAATGAGTGAAGCTGGTGATGCTGCTGAGATTTCATTGATTTCAATTGTTGTAATTATAATGTGTAAACTGTAAAAAAAATTCAATCAACAAAATGTTGGAAGGGCAAAAATATTTTAGTTTAACTAATTTTATTGCTTGGCCTTAGTTGAAAAGACATATTACATCAAGTCTGCACAAATATATATTTTAAAAACATTAATTAATGGTTATTTTCAAATCCAGTCAACACTAAACATTGACTAAACTAACAAAAACTAATCCAGGCAGCCAACACCGAGATCATTCTGGGCGTACACGCGCCTGGAGAAACAGTGCCGCCATCTTGTCAAGTTCACGCCTCAGGTATGTCCCACTAAATAAATGTTATTTTTAACAAAAAATCATGCAACATACTCGATTTTTTATTTATTTATTTATTTTGAGTAAACATTTAGAAAGTGTTGTATGGGTTGTATATCTGAAGAAACGTGAGTATAGGACAGTGTATTGAAGTTAAGAAGTAAACGTTAAGACACTGAATAGGTAACGTTATATGTACCTAACGTGAGAATGAATTTATCAAAATGTACATTTAAAACGTATGTATTTCATACACAAACAAACATGTATAAAAATCATAATTGTATGATATGTCTGAGGATCGTTAAAGTGAAAGGAATGTGGTCTTTCTTTTTTCTTTTTTCTTTTTGTTTAATCCATAAAACACATTAAAAGCTGTACTGTTAGAATAACACACTCTCTTATTCTTATCTTCTCTTTTCCTCTATTTGAATGACTATTCTTGTCTCTATTCTTGACTATTCTCGCGACTTACAGGTGGGGAAAACAGCAGCAATTAGTCCTAAAGAGGCGAACAACAACTTAGGAAGTGCTCATTATACC
>JAUMHI010000065.1:847815-862766 GCA_032359435.1 Enteromius unitaeniatus
GAGAATATTTCACATTTATGTATTTTATAAAAAATAAATAAATAAGCTGTAAATAAACCCCATTGGTTGACATTTAGCTGTATAGTCACGTATTGCCAGAAATGGGATAAATAAACATGTAAATGTATGTAACCTTAGACCACAAATCAGTCATAAGGGTATATTTAAAAAAAAATAAAACAGATTTGATCTAAAAGCTGAATAAATAAGTAAAGGATTCAGCTTTTTATTTCCAACTGCATTTCCTGTTTATCTTGGCAGTGACTTCAATCCATTTCACTAACCAATGAGATGAGTTGTGGGAGCAACGTTGCAGTGACATGATTAATTTACTTACAACCAATGAGAAGTTATGTGGGCGGGGCGACATGTGCAGCCCCGCCCCAGATGCAGCCCTGCCTCGATCTGCAGACTGCAGACAGGTGTACTTGAATTTTCCTGGTGAATTTTAGTGCCCCACTAATATATGAAGTTGATAAAGTATTTTAAACAGTTTACACCGCTACTTACGCATTGAGACGATCAGCAATTTCCTGCCAACCTTTCTCTCTTGCTTTATTTATTGCTGCTGTATTGCCTTTTTTGGTGGTTTCCAATAGCAAACGCTGTTCCTTTGCCATGAACATCAGTGCTCTTTCTTTCCCTTTTTTTGCCATGGTAGCCCACAGTAAATCGATTGACCCATGCTCGAGTTTTCAGGACTTTTAAACAATGGCGTGTACGTTATCTAGACTATTTAAACCTGACTCAAATTAGTAAGATCACATGGTCCTCAACTTACTGTTATGGAACCGATTTGAGCGCGGATGTTTAGATCGGTTCATTCAAGTCAGGTTTTGGACTTTAATCCCCACTTTTCTAAGCGGCTTTTATGGAACAAAACAGGTGTGCCCTCACACAGAGCAGGGGGCAGCTAATGATGCCTTGCTCAAGGGTCTAACTTCAGTCATGGTATTGAAGATTGAGCTGGTTATTCAGTCCCACCACCTA
The DNA here is from genome assembly GCA_032359435.1 of Enteromius unitaeniatus. Classification (NCBI taxonomy): domain Eukaryota; kingdom Metazoa; phylum Chordata; class Actinopteri; order Cypriniformes; family Cyprinidae; genus Enteromius; species Enteromius unitaeniatus. The sequence continues at coordinate 848,806 of JAUMHI010000065.1, forward strand.
CAATCCATGCCGGACCTGGGACTCGCACCTACGACCTTCGGGTTACAAGTCCAACGCCCTATCCATTAGGCCACGATTGTAAAAGGAATGTATATCAACAGCACACTAAAGCACGTTATTACTAATAACTATGAAAACAAAAGTTATTGGGAAGGATTTAATGTGCTTAAGCATTATTACTGTACTCAATTTAAGTATCTCATTCCATTTATTTTTCTCATGTCTGTAGGAAGTCCTCCATCCACAGAAGTTCCTGCAGGAGCATATCCATTCATGGTCCAGTCAGATGATGGGCGGCAGGTTCCTGTGGTCCAGGCCTATGCTTTTGGGAAGTATCTGGGATTCCTAAAAGTGACTTTTGATTCAAATGGAAATGTGGTGAAGTCTTCAGGCAATCCGATTCTTCTTGATAACACAACAGTACCAGGTAAGAACTCTATATATGGAAACAAATTAGAGAATTGAAAGCGCATGGCAAGTCAATAAAGCCTTTTACAACAGGCCTCCAGAAGGAAAATCCCATCTTTGCAGTAGGGAAACAGTCATGGGCAATATGCTAATGTTGGATGTTGACATCAACATGAAACGGCTTGGAATTCGTTTTAAAAATGACTTGTTTCAGTGATTCGGAGTCGACTCTTTCTTTTGAGAGACAATAACTGTATACACTCTCAAAACATCTGCAAATATTTTAATCTAAAAGTGCATTCATGTAGAGCCGTGTTAAACACTGCATAAAATCTCATTTTCAAAAATTCATAAAGGCACTTAAATTGTGATCACAATTTCTGCTATGCTCAGTTATTCATCTGCACTAATCGGCTGCTGGTTATTTATCCCTAAACAAGCCTTTGTTTTGAATTGATTCATTTTCTGCCCAGTGGTTTACTTAATCTTCCAGCCTGGCTACCATTGATGAGTTCTCTCTACCTTTTAGAAAAAGCAATGATGAGCTGAAAACACTGGCAAACATAGAACGCTGGAGTGTTTCAATCTTTAATGAGGAATTGTGCTCAAATAAAAGTGTAATACAGCCTGCAACTAAATCTGCAAGCAAATCCTCTTCTTTCCCTGTTTCTCCAGATTTGCTTTAATCTTGCAATGTTGTTGTCTTGGTCTGGGGTGCGTTTCCCGAACAACGATGTAACTCGCTGATAAACCACTATAGTACGATGCATTGTATTGGAAATGAACTAGCTACACACAACTGTTTCCCGAACACGGTCGCATCTCCATCGTTTGAACCACGTTAGTTCAACAACATAGGGCCATTGTTAATGTCGTCACACGCATGTCGTGAACATATACCTTCTGCTATAAAACTGATTAGAGATCTCCAAAATGCTGCTGTATTGAACATGACACATATTGACTAATTTATTATTTTTGTTCACTGTCATTTTGCTTTATTTGATCTTTGAATCATCGCGGGTTCCCTCATACCTCATACTCCGAGGTTTCCTTAGCCTTTTTTGCGCATGCTCACTTTTAAAAAACAGAGTTTAGAATGGACATACAAAAATACATAATTAGATCGCTTTTTATATTTAGATAGAATGGAAGATAAAGATTGTAATGCATGTTAGTTTGCTTCTTGTGCCCAAAAGCATATTTATTAAAGCCCATATATCTCGTTTTTGCATTCCCACCACCTCCCCTTCTCCACTGTTCGCTCCTTCCTCGGGGGGCAAGCAGACTTCGAGCCACACCCTCTTTAGGGCTCTCACTACTAGGTCCTGGCTCAACCCCGACAGCACACCAAACATGCTATTTTATCACTTCTAATGAGGACGCGTGAGCTCCTGAAACTCCTATAAGGTAGAGAGAACTCATCAATGGTAGCCAGGCAGGAAGATTAAGTAAACCACTGGGCAGAAAATGAATCAACCAGCTAACCAGAATTGTCCTTTATGGTGTGTTGGGGCCTTATTTATTAAATGTTGTGCAGAAACCATCCTAAATTTGATCTTATGTTCATTTCGCCGATAGGCATACATGAAATTTATAGAACGAACAGAAATCATGCGTACATGTCTCTTTCAGACATGAAATCTATGAATTACTACTGGTGATTGTCCTTTTGATATGTCAGTTTCAATCCATCAACCTTGACCTGATTTTGTCTAGATCCAGTCATTCAGGCTGAAGTGGACTCTTGGAGGAAGAATCTGGCTAATTACTCTGCTCAGCATGTGGGACAGACTCTAGTCTATCTCAATGGAACATTTGAGGAATGTCGATTTCGCGAATGTAATTTGGGAAATTTGATCTGTGATGCCATGGTGAGTGAATAAATCTATGACTTAATTATTATAAATTTATAATATGCATTATTTTGCATATTGTTTCATATGGATGTGAGGACTACTGTAGATGGGACAAACACTTCACTCTGTAGAACATGATGTTTAAATATTGTGTATAAAATTATTCCACTTTAACACCTACAAATGCACAAATGTTTATCTTAGGCCCAGTTTACACTTGGTATTATAGTTAGTATCAAGTGATCTGTGAGAAATCTAGGTGTTGTCTGCATTCAGAGCGCTCTGAGCGCTAAAACCCAAACACATTTAGAGGAATGTAAATATATTTTATTTGTATGACACTTATCAGGCATACTGAAGAACGCGGTTGATTAATGATATATCAACATGCAGAAACAATGATTACATGATTGTTCCTGAATTCATGTCTGCTTGCATCATCTTGACTTGGATCACTGTCTTGTCGTTGGATCACTAGAGAAAGATTTTTTTAGCTTTGTATCTGAAAAAGCACTCTGCTCAGCAAAAGCCAAAACCAAACCTCAAACCCAACATGACCTAACAGCGGTTTCAGAAATAAAGGTCTTTGCACACTGAGTCTGAAATTTTCACACACAAAAAAAACCCCAAAACACCTTGTTGTGTCACGGGTCCCACTTTATATTAGGTGGCCTTAACTACTCTGTACTTACATGCAAATTAATCATTTGATACAATGTCCTTATTGTGTACATGTAGGTATTTTAAGTACAATGTAAAAACATGTATGTAGTTACATCTGTATTTGCAGTATTTCCAGCCTTAAACCTACCCATACAACCAAACCTGTCCATAACCTTGCCCATACTTATTTTTTTTATGCAGTACATAGTAGCTAAGGCCAATTAATATAAAGTGTGATGTGTCACATTTACACATTACCTCCAAAATGTTAGTCCATCATTAAAAAAATGAATGAATAAACAGATTTTGGACAAGTTATAATTTTCTGTATTACGTAGAAAATGCTTACACTTGCGTAGAAAGCCTTTTTTGATAGGACAGCATGATGAATCGGAAAAAAGAACTCAAAAATTCAGCTAAATGTTAAATTAGAGTACTGTAAACTCTAATCAGATGGTAGATTTGTTGTAAATTGTGCTTATAGGACCCCTTTTCTGCTTGTCTTCAGGTCCATAATAATATTAAATATGCTGATGAAATCCAGTGGAACCATGTCAGCTCGTGTATTCTGAACGGCGGAGCCATTCGATCACCTATTGATGAACGAAACAGAAATGGTACGGCTTTATCCTGCTTTCATTTACACCAAACTGATTCACAATAATTTATGAATGATATTCCTTAGCTTTAATTGAATTGTAAGCTGTAAATATAATACTGAAACACACCTAATGCATGTTTGGATTAAAGGTTCCATCACAATGGAGGATCTGATCGCTGTGTTGCCATTTGGAGGTACATTTGACCTGGTCCAAATGAATGGATCTACCCTGAGAGAGGTCTTTGAGCACTCTGTTCGCAGATACGGAGGAAGCACTGGTGAATTCCTACAGGTGTCAGGTACGTTTATCTTGGGATCTGTTTATAAGTGAACGAGAGTCAATATGAGTACTGGGTACTGCATCATAAAACTAGTCCATATGACTTAAGCTAATATTCATTTGTTTATAATTCTTTTGCAGGGTTTCAGGTGGTGTACGATTTATCAAAATCGCCTGGAAACCGTGTTAAAAGCGTGGATGTGCTCTGCACTGAGTGTCGAGTGCCCCGCTATGATCCGCTTGAACTAAAGAAGGTGTATAAAGTGGTGCTGCCCTCTTATCTAGTGGACGGAGGAGATGGATACTCTATGATCAAAGAACAGAAACTCAAACATGACAGCGGTAAGTCGTTATATGTGCACAGATCGTGATATGTTTAGTGTTACAATATACTATGTACCATATTCCATAGGTGACCTGGATATAGCAGTTGTTGCCAGCTACATCTCAGAGAGGAAGAGAGTTCATCCAGCTGTGGAAGGACGTATACAGTTCACAAGCTCTTGTATTGGACTTCGAGGATATATGTCCACTATTCTGCTGGTGTGGGTACTCTGGGTCATGTTTGTTTAGTCATTTATTATGGAGTTGTAAAAAAAAATAATCATGTAGTCATTTGTGTGTAATTGTACAGTCAGAGAGAAAAAAAAAGGAAACCTTTAATCCAAAGATTAGTTACTGTCATAGAAGCAAACAAATTAACCCACAATACTTGGATGTAGTCAAACGTCAGTCATCTTGTTACACTAGTTCTTATTCTATCGAAATCTTCAAAGCACTTTCTATATCTCTTTAAAATGTATAAAATTCATAGAGGGTATACTGTGTTGAATCTCACAAACAATGTCCAGATTTCACTCCAAAACCATTTTTGTGCTTAAATATTATAAAAATGTCTTAATGGGCCTAAAAACTGGCTTTTTATGATTCAGCTAACCTCAAACTATCATGATTGCATGATTATTTTGTATTACAGTAATATTTTTAGTGTATTTTTATTTTTGTTTGTCCGAAGACATTTTCTTAATTCAAAATATATTTTCATATTTTCTTCTCAATTATAACCTGTACATTGTTTGATGAGATTCTTTAGGGTAAAGGGTAAAGTTATTTATCTGGGTTTGTTTCTTGATGATGATTATGGTTAATTTAACAGCACAGCTTGTGATGATTATAAAGTAGATAATGGTTTGTCTGGCTAGACATCTCCATCCTCTTTTCCTAAGATAGCTATTAATATTTTTATAAACCATTTATTTTAAATAGATTATATATTTAAAAAAAACAGCTTTATTGTAAAACACATAACCAGGGACGATATATTAAGATTTTATTTACTCAGCACAAAGCCAGAACATTTACAAAACATTTTATTTTCAGTACTTCGCTTTTGTACATGGCTGACACACAATTTGAAATGTCTCTGTTGTCTTAAATGTCTCTTTGATTTAAATGTTTACTTTTTACTTGTCTGTATCTTTTTTCTTTTTGAGTATCTTCAGGGACCATCAAGACTGTAAAACGGTTTATTTACATCTGATCTGAAGAATGTTATCTACTTGATCCAAACCTTATGTTATAATGCTGTTACTAAAATGGAAAAATAAGGCAGGCTTCCAATGATTCAATAAAAAACCAGGGCATACAAACCTCATTAAAGTCAATAAATTATTGTGTTTTAGTAGTGCAATAAACGCTTTATAATGTTGATTAGGGCCGACAATGTTTTACATCCATCTAGTGGAGACGGAGAGACCGGTCTTCTGATTCTACAAAACACAAAACAGCAGAAGCTCCATTAATACCACGATGAGCTGCTCTGGGTCACATTGTGACTGGGGTGCAAGAGAACGTACCTCACTGAGCTCTGGGAACAGCTCCTGGACAGTGATGTCCAGCAACACGTACGTCATCTATCAGCAAACCAGAGATATGTGAAAAAAGGTCAGTGAACGAGAGGCCACTTAGCAGAGAGTGAGAGGACGTTAGATGAGTGAACAGCAGTTTGTACCTGTTTGTTGAGCAGAGGCTGTTGAATGGCGTTGAAAAGCATCTTGACTCCCTCATACTTTGCTTCCTCGCCGATACATTTCCCAACTAGATCTGAAAAACACCACACATCAAGGACTGCTCATGCGGACTAACTGATCTCGCCTAAAAAAATAAGCTTTTTATAATGCTATTTGAGCAAAATATACTTTTATTACACAGTTGTTGTCAGATTTCATTGGTGATTTCAAATATTGCATTTAATCGTAAGCTTAGTGAGCCGTTTTGGAGAGTTGGATGTTTCTCCATTCAAAAGAGATAAGAGCTGCACTTGGATGCCCGAGAGGCATTTCAAAGATGGCCGCTGAGTGACATAACTTCTCTTAAAGAGACTTTGATGAGAGCTTTATTCATGTTTTACTGACATCTGACATTTTTTATGTTTCACTAAATGTCTTTAGCCGTTGACTGAAAACACACCAGTGCCTGGACAAAATACACAAAATTTCATCTGCATGTTTTACAGCCTTACAGCCAAAACATTTCCGCCTTCAAACAATAAATATAGGACAATAAATTAAATAGTATTTTTTGGTCTTGTTTCCAGCTAAGATTCTTACATCAAGAAGAATTTTCTAGACAAGAAAAATGATTGTCTTGTTTTCAGAAAAAAACTAAATTAAGCAAGTTAATCTGCCAATGGGTTAAAGCTAATAATCTTATTTCAAACAGAAAAATTATTTTGCTTACCCCTTTGACTGAGCTTTTGCTTTAAACAAGCAAATTTATAATTTAAACTTCTTTTTTTCCTAAAAACAAGAGATTTTTTGTCTGAATTTAAACAGGGCTCATAGCTGCAGCTTTTTTGAAGTACCTGGCAGGTAGTTCATCATCTCCTCAAAGGTCTGCTTGGCTCGTCTGTGTTTGTCCTCAGGAGAGCGCTCCTCTGTGCTCTCACAGAAAACAGCATCTGCAGAGGTGCAGAATCTGATCAGTTAAAGAACACAAAAAAAGAGTGTTTCCTAATCCTGATCCCTGAGGTACACCAACAACACATTTGTATGTTTTTCCAATAAAACACTGGATCAAACTTGTCAGCTTATGTGTAGTTCCACTTCAAACCACTACTGCCATAATGCTGCGAGTTAAAATGTGAATCTGTGGACCCTAAAATGCTGCTCCCGTATTTTTGTGGGAAAATTCTGCCAACCACAGCTGCCATTTTTTACTGTAAATTTTACAGTTTTTTTTGCAGAATCAAGGGGTTGAGGGTCGGTCAGCAGGAACTAAAGTGATGGTGATTCCCTGAGGGTACCGCATCAGGAATTTAGAGTAATTGTTTACGTGAAGTGGAAGGAAGTCCTGAAAGAAGTCAGATAAATTTGGGTATGTCCAGGAAGAATGTATTCATTGGCCAACTTAACTTTATTTTAAAAATAGAATAGTGATTTTGATGGCTACAACGTACTCCTAAAAAGTGGAAACAGTGGCATGTTCAACACCTTTTAATTACAATGTTTAATCGTTTGAGAATTGAGGCTACTAACCGCTAAAGTTTTGTGATCTAAATTTGTGTCCAATCTCACTTGATACAAGATTTCAGCTGCTTAGCAGTATGTAATCATCCTTGTCTGATTATCTCTTTTATTACTTCATGACAGATCTGGATCTAAGCACAGCACACATTTTTACTGTCTTTTTGACTGTCTGAGATGAGCTCTGGCCCAGAGAACCCAGATCTGTACAGAACTGATGAATAGCTTTCTCTTAGAGTAACAGATATATTGAAGTTGCATTCCTTGATGCAGCAGCTCGCTGTGTTAATGGACTTCAGAAGTACTCATGAGCACATGTGACTATTTTCAACACAGCAGCACGACGGTTGCTTATGCAATGCCTTCTGAGGGCACAAAGGCCATGCTGAGCTCTCCTATGTGAGATTTCTCTGGATTCCTTGAAACTTTTCACAATATTATGTTAGGAAGTTGGTGAAAGACCTAAATTCTTTGTGATTTTGCATTGAGAAATGTGATTTTTGCTTTGTTTGACACTTCTCATTAAATTTGATGCAAAGTGATGAGCTATGATCCAGCTTTGCTTGAAAAGACAGAAAAGCTCCATTTATACCATATTCATCTGCTCACTGTGAAATGTTCCAAAACTTGGATATTCAATAACCTTTGCACTGTTCCCATTGTTTTTTAGTGTGTTGCATCCATCAACATCAACTTTATACAGTATTTATAAAATATGTGAGTTAGTCAGTGAAAACTTTGGAACTTTGGTTTTATTTGTACTTGTCAATTAAATAAAAGTTAAGAAAAATAACAAATCATACATTTTTTCCATTTTACATAATGCTTCAACTTTTCTGGAATTGGGGTTGTAACTGCTATTCTGTCTGTCTATGTAGACATTGTTTATGATGCATATTTAAGCAACGTTTGAGCTTTTAGTATAACAGGAATTGGCATTGAAGAACTTGAAGATGTAATTTTATAAAGGTGGAGCACACAAACCTCGCAACAGAGTGATGAGAGAGACGAGACGATGCTCTTGCATGATCTGCTCTAATTTGAACTGGAAATAATGGCCTACATATGCCTCTAGTGTCCTCTTCAAGAGAATACGAGCTCCGCTCAGGAAATGATGCAGCCAGTCAGGCATACGGAACACCACTCGACCTGAATCAAAAAAACAAAACACGCAAAAACAAACCAGTCATATGACTTCCAGAGAAAAGTGCATAAATCTTATGGGCACACTTTCATGGTCTAAATATGGTCATCACGAACTGTTACTTTTGTGTTCTTTAGAACTTGATAATTTTATTTAAGTGTTAGCAATCTGGGGAAAAAAGTTTCGTTCATTTGCATTCACATACCTATGTACATCATGTAGTCATATACTCCATCCACCTCCATCAGCTCCATGAAGTAGTTCTGATTGTGTTTTCTCTCCAGGCCATCTGGCAGATTGGCATTGTTTCTGTACAGCTCATTGAAGAGCTAAAATGGCATGAGTAGAAAAGTTATTTCCATTATTAAAGATAACAGACAACATGACAATGTTGTCAATTAGATTTCTTTCTTTATTAATTTTCAATGACGGATTTCCAAAACTATTAACTGAACACTGGTTGTACTGAATCTTTATGTATCTTTCAATCATCTGCACAAAACAAGGTTTCCCCCAAAAAATATATTTTAAAGGGTTAGTTCACCCCAAAATGAAAATTCTGTCATTAGTTACTTACCCTCGTGTTGTTTCAAACCTACAAGATCTTTGTTCGAAACACAAATTAAGATATTTTTGGTGATATCAGAGAGCCATTTTCATTTTTGGGTGAACTAACCTTTTAACTTCACCTTTAAATATTTTAAAACTTCAATATTTCACAATGTGTTTAATAAATTAAATACAAATTTTGATAATAATAAAAACATGTTCTTTAATAAGTAATAAAGTTGATCAATGCTGAGAAAAAAATTTCCCTGCCATTGTTTAAGCTTGGGACAAAATTACTAATTGATCATCAATTGAAAGTGCAGATAATTCTGAAAAATTGTTTTTTTTAGACACTGGCAAACAGGAAATTATTTTTGTCCATATAAAATTCTTAAAATGATGCACAACAAGAACTAAGCTCATTTTTCTGATAAAAAGAAAAAAGCCTTTTGAGTAGCAAACGCACCTTTTTATTATTTTCTGCAGTGGGGCTGAGGATTGTGAGCTCAGGTCTGCTGGGTTTGGGCTTGGGAGATTCACAGGAACTGAAGAATGACTGGATAAATGGCTCCAGGTTTTGCCCTTTCTGAAGGAAATCAGCAAGAATAAGCCATTAAAATCATTCTATGCTTTCAAATTTTGTGAGAAAAATAAAAAGTTCAAAACAACTTATTATCAGAGGACACAACTATAGTTATTTCATCCCATAAGATACATCAAATTTAACTAAATTTTAAATACATAAACTGTACAGCATTTTTTCTCACCACACGAACACAAGAAAAATACAACAGCTGACATTTTAAATTCAGAAACACTCTATTTTTGCACCACAGAACAAAATGATAAAAACTCAGTGGTACAGCTGAATTCAGAACATCTGCATGCATCCCCAGCTATTCTTTATTATTATACCATAACTGGCTTTAAATTGAGATATTTGGAAGATTTTAACAATTGCATGGATCAATTACATTTTTGATTAAAGATGACTTTTTTTGTTGAAAAATGTAAAGCCATTAATCGTTTATAATCAGAAAATATATATTTAAAAAATAAATTGAGTATTTTTTGATTTCATTTCAAATCTGAATTCTTACCTCTTTGATCAGTTTTCCAGGCACAGACTTAAATATCTTCCCTGCAAGAGACAAACAGAAATTTAGTAAAAAAGTAAATTCATAACACTCCGACCCTACCTTTCCTGTGCTTTATAGATTTTTATATTTTATACACATTTCTGAATGGACTGAAGAGTTTTTTTGGCTTCTGTTTGCTAAATAGACCATAATTTTTAGTATTAAACTGTAGGAATCCCCTTCTTTATTGCTAGCAGATGTTCTCGAGTTATGTCAGACTGGATAAGGAAAACATTTGGGATTGTCATTTAGGCTGTTTAGCTGGGTTTCTCACAGAACACAGAAGAAGCGCTCTGGCAAGCACTGCAAAAACGCCTTTTAGGCAGTATATCTGCCTGCCCTCGGAGACACACTGCAATAATGATATCAGTCGTCAAGCACAGCCTAATGTAGTGGAGCAGGAGAGCATATTTCAGCCTTCTAATACAAAATGCATTAATATTTAAAATACATTTTAGAAAAAACATACACTTTTGCTTAACAGGTTTTATTCTTGTTTTAACAAAATACAAAGTTACCAATTAAGAATATGATTTTTGAATCATAATCTGGTAGATTATCCTCTGAATCTTTCTCTGAGAATTCCTCTCTCCTCTCTGAGAAACTTCCCAACAACTGTGGTCTTCACAGACAATGTTTAACTTGTGCTGTCAGACTGATTTATGGGCTTACTCCAAACAGACAGTTGTAAGCAGTTTTCTCACCACATCTATCAATTCTACAAGCTTCACCAGCCTGGGCAACATTTTTAAGGCATATCCAATCAGATTTCAGAACTGCACCAAGTGGCTAAATAATCTTTGAGGTGGTTTAAACAGCTGATATACTCTTGCTGAATTCTGTATTAAGTCACTTTTTTTGTATTTATATAGCGCTTTTAACAATACAGATTGCAGCAAAGCACTGAACATTATCAAATAGCAAAATAGATTAATGGTAATGTATAATGATGAGATTAAACTTTATTTATCAAATGATTACCGAGATGGTCTCGGTAATCAAAAACGACGAAACCACCATCATATTAATGCTTTAGGGCAAAAATGAATGAAATGACTTACAGTTGAGTTCCTCTTCAGTTAAGTCACTCCGATGTTACATATGGGAACTCACATGAAAGACCAATTGCCTTCGTGTATTGAGAAAAGGCCAATAAATATTGGCGTGCATTTAATTACAGCCAGGTGCACCTTATCACTACGTGAGTATCAGACCCTCGCTGCAGTGTATGCTTGTTGAGTCTACAAGAAGACGGACAAGGATGGAGAAGTCCGAAGAGTTCCTGCAGAGTTTGTGCTCTCTCTTCGCCAGCAGCAGGATGACAACATCTACACCCCCACTCCCAGAGGAGGTCCGAGAGCGGTACCTGTGTTCTCACCAAATGTCTTTTCTCTCCTCAGATGCGGACCTGGACCACAGATCGCCAGCGGAGAACCAGTGGAGCAGGTAGGGGCAGCCCAAAGCAACTGGATTCACCCCCAGGAAGTTCATCCTTCTGGGGCCAGTCCCCTCCCTGGTTCCCCCCTAGGCTGCCCCACCACGGGCACGGCAGTTATCGTACCCTAGCGATACCCCTAGCGACCCGATTGGAGGATTGGTTACAGCTTCCTAATCCCTCGCAGTGGTTGATACGGACAGTATCAACCATGGCTAAGCGATTCAGTTCGTCAAGCGACCCATGAGACCCATCTTGGACCTTCAAGCTCTGAACTTGTCCCTTCGTAGGCTGCCTTGGGCAAGCGTATCAGTACAAGGTTCTCCCGTTTGGTCTCCCCCTGTCTCCCCGAGCCTTTATGAAGTTCGCGGAGGGATCCCTGTCTCCCTTATGGCAGATGGGCATTCATATCCTCAACTACCTCGATGACTGGCTGATAATAGCTCACTCGTGAGAGTTGTTGTGTGCGTACAGGGACCTGGTGCTTCAGCACCTCAGCCATCTGGGCCTTCAGGTCAAAGGAGAAAAAAGTAAACTCTCCCTAGTGGCTGGCGTCATGGGGGAGTGCGCAGGCCATGCTGACATGTCTGGAGTCATTCAGGCACAAAACAGCGGTCCCGCTCAAAACTTTCACATGACGTGGTCCACACGGATGCCTCCTCCACAGGCTGGAGTGCCGTATGCAACAAGCAAGCAGCCTTGGGTCCCTGGACATGCGCTTGACTGCTTTGGCATATCTATTGCCTGGAGTTGTAAGCCGTGCTTCTGGCCCTGCGTCGCTTTCGACCAATGCTGTGCCACTGCCCGTGCTGGTCCGCATGGACAACACTGCAGCCGTTGCTGTGTCCTCCTGTGTCTTAAATCAGAAAAGCAGGTAATGGGATCCGTGCACTCTTCTCAGTGGTCCCCCCCTGCCAAGGCGTACCCGAGTCCTCCTACCCCACAGTCGGACCTAAATGTGGAATAGCTCCAACTGTGCTCTCGCTGGGTTTCCTTCACCCAGTAGGTTGTGGCTATACAAACCTTATGCTCCACAGTCAGCCAGAAGGCTGTGTTTCCCTTCACTTATATCCATATCTTATCGATATAGTGTATTCCTGAAAATTCACATGTAAGAATTGCTTCATGTCTCCGTCCCCCAACCCATGCTTCAGTACATCTGGCATCCCTGTGGGATACCCATTTTGGCCCCCAGTGCTTTGGGAAGGTTATGTGCAGCCTCTCCTGCTACCGGGGTCTCTGCGTAACGCGGCCTCAGAGTCGTGGTCTTTTCCATGGGTCTGTTCCCATATGTAACGTTAGAGTGACTCGACTGAAGAGGAACGTCTAAGGTTTACGTAGGTAACCCACGTTCCCTGAAGGAGGGAATGGAGACGTTACATCCCCTTGTTACAACCCCGGGTCGCGCTGACGTCAGCTCGGCTCCCAAGCGAAAACCTGCAAGTGCATTACATCTGTGCCCTCTTATACTCACGTAGTGATAAGGTGCTGTAATTAAATGCACGCCAATATTCATTGGCCTTTTCTTAATACACAAAGGCGATTGGTCTCTCATGCGAGTTCCCATATGTAACGTCTCCGTTTCCTCCTTCAGGGAACGTGGGTTATCTACGTAACGTTAGACATTACTGTACTCAAAGTACTTGAGTTACTGTCAAGTGATTAATCACATCTAAAATAAGAGTTTAAATACAATATGTGTGTATACGGTGTATACTCATGTATATATAACTAAAAACACACTTGCATATATTTAAGAAAAATATGTTGTTTATATATTTAATATATTTATATAAAATACAAAATATTAGAATGTGAAAATATAAAAATATAGACTGTATGTGTGTGTATTTAAATGTACACAGTACACATACAAACAAAAAAACTTTTATTTTTAATTGCGATTAATTGCATAATCATTTGACAGGACTAGTTTTAAGTGACATTTAAAATCAAGACAAGCAAACTTTTTGAAGAAATGTTGAAAAAAAAGAAAGAAAGAAAAAAGTATATATATATATATATATATATATATATATATATATACACACACACACTGCTCACAAAAATTAAAGGAACGCTTTTTTTATTGGGCCTGGCATGAAATCAATTAAACCTGGCTCATCATTTTCTGGTTGATTAAGCAGCTGAGGGCATTGTTAATCACTTTCAGCTGTATTGGTGTTCATGGACTCAACGGCAGGTGCACTACAGTGGCAACAATTACAAAACCATCAAAACAGGACTGGTTTTACATGTGGAGGTCATTTCAAGTTTCTCCTTCTTGATCTTTTTTGGCTGGTTTTCCACTCGTGCTAGTTTTGGCTTGAGTAATTATCTCTACTGGCAGTATGAGGCG
>JAUMHI010000065.1:862866-875622 GCA_032359435.1 Enteromius unitaeniatus
ATCCAACTTCATATTGAGATCTGATGTATCTAATGTGTTTCTTTAAAGTGTTCCTTTAATTTTTGTGAGCAGTGTATATACACAATTAAAAAATATTGCACCATTTTGTGGTCGCAAAACATTGTGTTCATAGGAAATAATGTGATAAAGACTTCACATTAGCATCATAAAGAACTGCTGTAATACAAACAAATCATCCTAAACCTTTTTAGGGACTACAGTAAATCATATAGCGGAATGATTGCTTATTGTGGTTTTAATATTATTGTAAATTATAATTATTTACTTCATCATTCAGCTAAAATGCAGCACTTTATGCACTCACTTTTTCAGAAACCTACAATCAGCCAATCATGTGGCAGCAGCACAATGCAAGAACTCAGAATGAATGCAGTCCCAACTACTCAATGCCACATCCACAAATTCCCTCCAACAGGTCGATTTAAAAAAAAGTTAGACCCAGACAAACATACTACACGAACTGATTACACAGACATGTGTCTGCATAATATAACTAGGGCCATTCTTTTAACCCTCTGCATTAAACACAGTAATGCATGCAAGATCTTCTGCTCTGTATGAAAAACATGCACAAATTTTAAAAAGTGCATATTACTAGTTACAGTATATATAAACTAATACTTCGAAATTTTCAGATCCACTTTCTTCTCGTTTACTAGAGACGTTTCCAGTAATGATATTCACGGCTGAGAACATCCATAATGTTCTTTTCAACAACAATACATCATTTCCTCCCTAGATAACTCCTCTAAACAGCCACAGATAACACCTGTCGGTTGTCAGTGAGTTTTACTAGTTCCCAGAGAGAGAAACAGCAATCATGCAGGAAGTTCAGTTTAATGAAGCTTCTTTGTGCAGTTCGCAAATTCCCTTTTAATCCCTGAATTACAGCAAAGAACAATCATTTTAAACTAAACTAATTTTTGCTGTGCAGTTGACCAAAAGGGTCACACCAGTTGTGGGGGTGTTGAAAAAAACATTTGGGATAGACAACAGCAGAGTAGAACAGCACACATCATTACTCATTGTTTTACTGCATGGTGTCTCAAAACTACTGAGACCGATGAGGAAAGCAGACCAGCTGCTAAACACTAACAACTACATAACATCTCCAGGGACTTTCACACATTTTAAAATTGGTGCCAAAAAAAAAAGTGAGCAGCATTTCTGCAGGCGGAAATGCCTTGTAGATTAGAGAGGTCTATAGAGATAAACCAGCTTAGCATGAGCTGACAGAAAGTAACTCACATAACTGCTCTGTACAACATAACTGACTGAAAGAACATAGCCCGGTCTGATGAATCTCAAAACGGAAGGCTTTGAAAACGTTATTTACACAGATCTTTCGTGAACAAGGATTGTTTTTATGATGTTGATGTCCATTTTTATTGCATTGTAGTAGGGCTGCACGATTAATCGTAAAAAAAAAAAAGTGTCATGATCTCGATTCATACATAAATGCGATCTCATTTCTGAATGTGTATTTACATTTACATTGCATAAACATACTCTCAGACAAAGAACACATGCAATATGTTCAGTGTTGGGAGGCTGCAAAAATGAGGTTGAGAGCAAAGGAATGGTCTTGGCCAGTATTAGAAGAGTGCTCCTTGGAGTTTGTATATACAGTGTTTGCAGTGTATACAGTGTAAAATATACACACTAATCCGGTTCAGTAAGGATGTTTTTTCACTTAAAAAATGTAAAAAAAAACTTTTTAAAAAAGCATTTCAGCCCAATAAAAGCAAACCAAACGTGCAGACATGTTGTGTGAAGTTAAGCAGGTTAGGTGGATATGGTTAAGGGAGGTTAAACATACCCAGGTTGACATCCAGAAGCATTTTGTCATTAAACTGAGACTCAATGCTGTGAGGTGACAGGAAGTCTGCCAGCAGCTGACTGTTACTCAGTTCTGGGTGATGCAGCAGTTTCTATTGAAAGCAAAAAGATTCATGTAATTATCTTATGCATATCACCATAACCAGAAATCAAAACATATACTGTAGCAAGACAGTAAAGCCAAATATTGATAACAATCATGCAACACATACACACATAGAGAACTGTTTAAGCAGTTTATATTAATTAAGCAGTTTATATTAATAATGTTCTTTTATACATTATAAGACCTGATTTCAAGCAAAACTGTGATTCTGTTTGTACGTTTTGTTAATAATATGAAGCAAGAGTACAAGCTCAAGTAAATAACCTGTAAATATTCCTCAAATTCACTTCGTTTGGAGGACAAGAATTCATAATTTTTTGGTCCAATGATTCTTTTGGAAGGGAGCTGAGCATCCTGGAAGGGGCCTGTAATTAGAAAAACGACTAGAGATATAAATAATCCATAAACATGAAGTCTCTGTCGTGAAGAGAGAGAGAGAGAGAGAGAGAGAGGCAACAAACAACTTTACCGTGAAATTCAGTAAGTTTAGATTCCAGCACATAAAACTCCAGGTATCTTCTGTACACAGACCATCCCTCAGTCTCATGCCCCACTGTAAAGCAAATAAGCACTTTCTCAAAGTGGCTCTGATCTCACAAAATAAAAAAATAGTTAATTCAAATGGAATTTGGTATTAATTTAGTTGTGAAACTCACCGTTCTTCCTGTCGTGGCGCTCCACGTCGATGCAGAAGACTGGAGTGCGCTCTTTCTTAACCTCGTCCTCAAAAAAATCCACATAAGGGATTGAGATGGTCCAAGCAGCAAGGTTGCGCAGTGTTCCAGGAGTTCCAGCCACCTCCACAGGCCCTGGAGAGTCGTCCTCAAACACCATCACTGCTTCCTCCACCTGAACGTACCAGTGATTCTCAGTCAGCGCTTGCAAACATTTTTTGCACCAAAATGGAATTCAGTTAAACTCTGAAATTTAAATGCCTGCATATTTGTGTGCATGCTCTAGCCAGATATGTCCTTTGAGTGAGAGAACGCAATGGCCAAACAGAAAGGTTAAGGTTTTTCAGAATCCACTCAATTCTGAAAATGGCATAAATGAAGACTAATTGGCAAATTGATGCTTCAATGTACTTATTATTAAAGGGATTATATGATGCTATTACAAATGAACAGTACAACACGAATATTAGAGTGTGTTCTGAACATTTACAGAGGATAGACTGCAAAAACCTGGAGAGTAGCCTATGCCAGCTGAGCAATTCTAACTCTGCAAGGACAGTCTGGTGCTTCTCACTCACAACCATTAAAAAAGTTATGTTTTCTGATTAAAAGAACTTGCTACTTATTATTCAAATGCAAGCAGAGCAGTGAAGGGGAGTGCTTTTTTTGTGTTTTTTATGTATTATTAATATTTTTAGTATATTAATATATTAGTAATATTAATAGTATATATTAATATACATTTTATTTTTCAAATAGAATAAACACTTAAACAATAGTTTTTGCTACAAAAATTGCTTCCAAGCACCTTAGAATTTCACTCACAGAAAAACTCAAAAACTCACAGAATTGACTCATAGATATGATAAATATTTCTAAATTACTATCAGTGTGACTAGTGGGGGTGCTCTAGATCAGTGGTTCCCAAAGTAGGGGTCGCGAGAGGATTTCCAAGAAATATTTTTTTACAGTTATAAATAACATATTTTATCTATAACTAACAAAAGATAAAAAATAGTTGTTAATAGTTAGATTTAAAAAACAAACAAACATGCAAATTCAAAAGCCATCAGCCTTTTAAATTTCTATCCGTTTGATCACGACCCCTAAGGTGATTACGACAGATTAATCAAAAGCGTCAGTAGCAGCAGATTAATTTACAACACTTTCCGACATGTGCACGTAACATGTAGGTATTTTCATCTCTTTATGCTTAGGATATTATTTTTGTTGAAATTAAACGTTGGTTAATATCGACCAATGTGCACCGTTGTGCTCAACATTTGTATATTTTAACCACTTCTGAGAATAGTGGGGGTCATGAGTCACTGGCACGGTTATTTTGGGGATCGCGAGCTGAAAAGTTTGGGAACCCCTGCTCTAGATAATTACATTATTAGCTGAAGCTCTTTGGTGGCTAATGTCAAAATCGTAAAATTGTGCAAGATTTCAAGTTAAATATTTTTCATAGGTTAGTACTTATGGTCTGCACTCAGTTTGAGATATTCCTGTTATACATTGTTTTAGAGTAAACAGTTCAGTTAATATATAATTTTAAGCATGTTTTTTAGGTTGGTTCGGCACATAATAGTTCATATTGCAGTTAAAAATGCCAGTTTGGATAAAAATACAATGCAAGGAAACTATTTCAACACAAATGGGAAAAAAGGCTCTTAGTGTTTCAACTCTTCATCTTCTCCTGTTGCTTGTTTTGAGTACTGAATGTGGACGAAGGCATCACCAGGTTTAGCGTAGTTTAGAGTGACACACTTGAGTCAAAAGTTGTGGTTAATAATGAAAATTGGCCCCAAACTAAAGTATGACCTGAATTCTGAAACTGTTCAGTATGGACATGTTTTTCCTTACCGTATCGTCTTCTCCTTCAACCATGGCGTATTGTGGTAGCATTGCGCCCTCCATCGTGCTACTCTTAAACACGCCTTTTATTTTGCTTCCAATACGGCTGATCCCAAAGGACTCGCCACGCTTTGACGTGTTTCTGTATACAAAAACACAGAGTTATTGTTTTGTCACAAATTCAAAAAGCGTGACTTAGAAAAGACATAAACAGCACTCTACAATGCACCAACCAATGACAGGGCACTTGAAAACATGATCACAGGAAATGGGTATACCTAATGGCTTTAAAAGAGGAATAGAGGATCAAACAATGCAAGGCAATGCAGACAGTCCAAGAAAATCATGCATCAATCATGCTGGCTGTGCTGAACTTGGACCAGTTTTACATCTAGACAACAAACTGGTCTAAGATGAGCATGCAGCTGGCAATGACTTCCACTCCAGACTTACTTCCTGGGGAGAGCTGGTAATACTGTAGGGCGAT
Source organism: Enteromius unitaeniatus (assembly GCA_032359435.1). Classification (NCBI taxonomy): domain Eukaryota; kingdom Metazoa; phylum Chordata; class Actinopteri; order Cypriniformes; family Cyprinidae; genus Enteromius; species Enteromius unitaeniatus. The sequence continues at coordinate 867,851 of JAUMHI010000065.1, forward strand.
GTATTAAGATGGAAGTGGGTTTGGCTCTGGAATTGACCAATGGGGACCTGTGACTAGTGATATAATTCCTGGCCAAAAGGATGCTGTTAAGTCTAAATGAAGCAGATATGCATGCCAGATAATAGGAACAAAACAGATTAACATCAGCACTAAAGGACAGATGGAGATGGGCAAATTAAACGGTTTAAACGCAAATCAAATTATAATTCATTACTATCTTCATTTATATGAAGATTTATTCATATAATTATTCATATGATTATTATCATCTCATGAAAATGTGTATAGAATGATTTTCTGTTTCTATTTTGCATAATATTTATTGACTTTGGCATGCAAAAGATGGATTAATTCATAATATGGCATGGCTGGTTCAGTCAACAGAAATACGGGACACACGGGCCTATAAATTACTACTCAAATGTTTGCGGAGCAAATCTCAGGTCAGTCTGAGCATTTGTGGTTCGCACAGTGCATACAGACGTTGCGCCACTGATATAGTGTGAATATGAAAAATATCTATTATATGCATATTTGCCACATACAGTATCTACATTTGAAGTAAAGATCTTAAGGGAACAAAACATGGGCAGACCGGCTACTCTGTTCTCACAAGACCAAATGCATGGTTTCAGTACCGATGCACATGTGTTTATTTTTCCTCAACTGTTTTCATTTACATAAGACAATGTAAATAGTTGGCAAAGAAATCAGATATGTATCAGTATACTGGATCCATACATTAGGTCTTAAAGTGACAGCAGCCCAATTAAATTGCTACTGTCTGTGTCATTAATGTTGATCAAACAGCAATAGAGAGACAAACACTCACTGATTTTAACTGAATCTCTTTGTATATATTCAAGTCAAGTCAAGTCACTTTTATTTATATAGCGATTTTAACAATACAGATTGTAGCAAAGCACTGAACATTATCAAGTAGAACAACAGAGCAATGGTAATGTATAATGACGAGAATTAAACTTTATTTGTCAAATGCAGAGATGGTCTCTGTAGTCAAGACAACGATAATCACTAGAAATCAGGTGTCCCCAACTAAGCAAGCCAGAGGCAACAGCAGCAAGGAACCAAAACCCCATCCATGATAGAATGGGGAAAAAAACCTTGCGAGAAGCAGGATTAGTTCTCCTCTGGCCGGACGCCCAGCACCTAATTTCCAGTTCAATTTCAGTAATTTAGGTAATGATATATCTATATAATTTAATTTGAATAGATATATTTAGTAAATGTAAATATTACCTCAAAGGTTACACATTATTAGTCACATGTACTAGACCATTTTTGTGCCAGTGACTAATTTAAAACTTTGTTACACTTTGTTTTCATTCTGTGAATTAAACTGTATTTATACCTACTGAAAAAATAGCAATTATTCTAAGTCATGTCTAGATGTATTTCTACTGGTGTCTTCTGTCCCAGACTATTTTCTGTCTCACTCTAGACAACTGGACTGTTCTTTGCCAAAATAAGCTGTTATATGATCTAGATTTGATGATGCCACAGAAAATTAAAGGTCTAATTATGCAAGACTAGTCAGGAAGTGAATGTTAACAGCTCCACTAAACTCCTGCTAAAGCAGGCAGCATGACAGCAGACTCAAGACAACTCTATTCGGATTTTTGAAAGACACTCTCAGCAACTGAGAACAGATTATAGGTATCACACAAAGACTCTCAAATTTGTGAAATAAACTATGTGAAATAAAACAGGGGAAAAGGCAGGTCTTAACAAAGAACTGCTGTAATGGACTGTTAATAGTTGAATGGATAATAAGTCCTTTTGTACCACTTTAGTTTAGTAAGTACGGTACTAAAGTACTGGGATGATTTTGCTATAACTATATCCAGTAGTACCATATAGTACCATTTAAAGGTTTGCATTCGCACTGACGGTGGGTACTAAAAAGTGACGTAAGTTGGTCGACAGAAACATCATTTGTGCGTGGCGTTCCAACAATGGAAACAAAGAAGAACAACGTTAGCAGCGGGAGGATGGAGTACTCTGTGATCGTGTTGTGTTTTTGCTGTGTTTTGCTGTTTTCACAATAATGGACATGGACTGCCAATGTATACATCAAGCGACTGAAAAAATGGAAAGAACTTGCGAAATAAGTTGCAAGTTGTATAAATATAGTTTCCTAGTACATTTTTAGACCCTATTCTGAAGTAGGAGCCAATTTAGTTCCTCCAAAAGGAAAACCTGAAAATAGTTCCTGTGGTGCGAACACGACAAAAAGTGGGTCGTTTCACAATTAGTTTGGGTACTATGAAATGGTGCAAAAATCCCTAATGTCAGTAGGGAGCTATCGCTTCACTGCCAAGAAACACAGTCGTGCCCACTGACTCATATGTCCAGTGATATAGGAATGTTTGGAAAAAAAACAGTCTGTGTGATGCTTACTAGAGTTGAATAACAACTGCTTTTGAGTTTTAAAGTTGGAGTAATTTTGCAACATTAAGACTATTTTCCTGTATACTGCTGGGAAGGTGCTGAACTGTATTAAGTGCTAGGCTATATAAAAATAAATATGATGTGACTTCTCTTCAAAGTTGAGATGGCGATCCATTGTAATCCATTTTGATTATGTATGTGTGTTTTTTCTGTTACATTAATTTAAATTAAATATAAAATATAATTTAGATCATATTCCCAGTGCATATTCCCAACCATTATGTATGTATGTATGTGTGTATGCACTTATTTATTTGTTGAGTTATGCAATAAACAGCTGACTTAACAGCTAGCCATTCACACTGTCAAACATGTGTGAAGCCTAAACTCCAGCTGGGAAAACTGGCAGGACATGTAAAACCTGTAAACCATCTCCTAGAATCCTTTTGGTGTGAAGACAAAGGACCTAATAAGAAAAGCCTGTAATGTTTTTACTTATAAATTACTCCTTGAATATCAAATGAGCAATATAACATAAGTATAACAATACAAAACTTATTTGGGCAATATAATAATGTCAAAAAGAAAAATAGATATTTATCATTTATTTTCCAGGGATTTAGTTATAGCAAGGTGCACTGCAAGTCTGAGACCACATGTTAAGAATCTTATTTTATTCATTTAAACCCTTAAAGGATTATGAAGTTTTAGAACATAGTACGATGTCTTCTTGTTTCCACTGTTTGACATCAGATGCTCTTTGTGATCTCCGATCATAGGAGGAAAACATGATCATCAGATTCACTTTATTTCAGCTTCAGAGGAGGAGACACACTGAAGACATTCTCAAATACATATCCAAATGAATAAATGCTGGTAACTTAAAAAAAAAAAAAAAAAATATATATATATATATATTGAAATATATTGAAATATTCAGATGTGATCTAAGACCTGACCCCATTTTGACATGCATTTATGAAACTTATTTGTTCTAAAAGATTCTAAAAGGGTGAATAATTTCAGTTAGAGTAGTATTTAAAGGGATCATGAACTGCCTTTTTTATTATTTTGAACTGTTCTCTGAGGTTCAATTATAACTATTTTTACATCAAAAACATCATAATTTAGAAGTAATAGGCTATTTTGTGTCCTGTCCATTCCTCATAGATGGGTGCTGCAATGATTTACAGGCAGTGATGTAGAACCGATTGGCGGGACTAAACCGGCAATGATGTACAATCGATTGGCCGAGCTAAACAAGCAGTGATGTAGAATCTTGGCCAGTTAAACAGGCAGTAATGTAAAATCAGTGGGTGGGGCTAAACAGACAGTGATGTAGAAGCAGGTGTTAATGATCTTCTGCGGAGGTGTTGCTTATCCACACTATTACATCATAGATTAGAACATTTGTAAGTTCTAAAACTTACAGGATGTTTTTACAGTTCAATGATACACTCAACACTCAATATCTCAAAAGTTTCTCAGTTCATGACCACTTTAAAACAGGCTAAAATCATATTATTAACTACACTTGTACGTCTCACATTGCCACCAAAACAATATAGAATAAATTGTAAATATCTGATATATTGCCCAAGTCTCCTATCAAGCGGTTTAACTACTCTTCATGACACGGAGGCATGTTTTATGACTTTCAGGCAGTTTTATATGGCATGCAGTGAGAGCACTGGACAACGATCACCTGAACTTTAACAATACACTTACCTTAAATCATCCAAACTCAAATTCCTGGAATAACAGGCAAAAGGGGTTACAGTTTGCCCTACAGAATATTTTACTGCTACATGTGCACACATTAATATATCAAGTGCATAATACTCACTGTGTGATCATGAAGCCCACTCACATTTATGTTGTATGAGCTTTCTCTCTCACACAGAATATACAGCAAAGAAAGATTTAAACCCGGGTAAAAAATAATGACATTGTCATCAAGTGTTCAGCTAATCTCTACAATTTTTTTTAACAAAATCAAAATGAAGTAATATATTTTGCCTATTTTTGATAGTTGCTATTATTCAAAATCTGAAATATGTTAGATTTTGTACTAATGTAACACAATAACTATTAAAATCATCATTATTTAAGACAGCACAACCAGTGCTGCAAAATGTAAACTGCTAATGTTTTTCATATTACAGTAGTAAAAATGGGTGGATTTTAATAATAACAATTATAAAAATTATTATGGTCAAAATATTTAATACATCATAAAATACTTCAGACATTTTTTACTTTTGTAAAACTACAACTGTACCGCAAAATAATTATTTTATTTTATTTTAATCTTATTGTATTGAACAACAACTCTGGCTGTCCTCTTTTTTGCACTTTTTTTTTTAAAATTCATCTATTAATAAACAGAACCTTTTATAGCAGTCTGAATTGTATTCTGCTGCTGTGTGAGTTTTGCAACAGCTCACACATATATAGTTTTCTGAGAAGAAAACTCACCTGTTTAGCTTAGAATTTCTAGCAGGAGATTCAGCACCCCAGAGCAGATGCCGAAAATACTAAGGAAGAACAAAGACAGACACATGATGGAGAATTCAAACACCATATTAATCAGCTCTGATATGGCAGTTCCTGGAAGTTACCTCATCACTATGGCAGAACATAGGAGTGAACACATTCTCCAGCAGAGACAGCACATGTTCATAGGCCTCAAACAGACATCGCATCGTCTGGAGCTTCACCACCTCTTTGTATGGCCCCTGAGCAACTGCAGGAAGTGACAGAGACAGAGAGAATGAGACACGCCATGGCATACAGACACAGGTGCAGCACAGAAAAGCCTAATGAGACTGACTGTTGTGGATTTCCTCTATGATAAAGGGGTCAAAGCTGATCTTGTCGATGCTCTCCTCCAGACAATATGTTTCATAGATCTTTTGCACCTCTTCATGCAAACGCTGCATCTCCGTGTCACCCAGATCAGGACACAGGATCCGGTCATTAAACTCCTCTACACACAAAAACAAAAAGATTTTTGAGTGAATAATTTAATCTTAGTTAACATTTTATGTTTTATAACCACAATTATGTCATTTAACCAAAGACTGCTGTAGGTAGTAGACCAATCACAACAGACCAATCAGAGCAGGGCACAACAGTCAATTACTGGTATTTTACCTTGCATGCATGTAAACCTGTTATAGGAGATTCCAAAACAATATTAGGAGCCTTAAAAATGGCATAATAAGGGCACTTTAACACAGCACCATACATCATTAAAATTGTTTCCAGTTTCTTATGAACATGAAGCAGGGTGATGACTAACTGCATGAAGGAGACTTTTAGAATGTATTTATATGCGCCTAAAAGTCAAGATATTGTTAGTAATGTCTGTTTTTGCTCAATTTCACCAACATGAACAGCTCAAAACTAAGCCACACTCAGTGTATCATTTGTTATACTATGATGCAGCTTCTCTCTGACTTTCACAGTGGAGGAAGTGGACTAACATAAACAAGTCACCATATAAGGCTGCAAAGAACAACTTCCAGACATATCTTAGAAGGTAAGAAGGTTCCAGTGCAAGGCACGGAAAGGACTTTCCACAATGTGTTTCTAGTTAGCTAACTGCCCTTTAACCATCCTCTTAAAAACTAATTTCTAAAGGCCCAGACACACCACAGTGACATCACAGACCTAGCAGTACCAAAAGTATGTTGTGGTTTAAGAAAAATAAATAAATAATAATTATATTACACTTGAACAGACTTGCATACACTACAGCCTACAGCCAGCTGGCATGCGTCTTCTAAGAGCTGAACAGCCAAACAGTCTGACCTCTCTCCACTCATTTTCAAACATGCTCAGTTAGTGAACAACACAGCAAAAACTAGGAAAAAGACACTCAGTGATGTCCCAACATTGCTCAACAGCAAATCACAAAGATCCATCCAAATCGATTCAGAACTGTATTTTTTGAAAAGCTTGAAAATTGATGTAAACTAAACACGTAAACTTCAAACCTTTTCAGAGAAATAAATATTCTTAATGGCAGCTGATAACACAAATAATTCTCAAATGAATGCATGCAGGATCCAAATGTGATGAATGAAGGAATACTTGAACCTTTTCAAAAGATTTGAATTCAATGACCAGTGAGGAAAAAGACAGTAAAAGATGTCTTTGACCAGTGAGACAACAACCAATATATCACTTCTCAATTGTTCATCACAAAGAGAGACCAAAGCAGACTGACTAGTGCTCTGTTGAGCAAGCCTTAACCATCCACCTTTTTCCTGGCGTAAAAAACGAGTGCAGCCATTTGTAAATTCTATTGGGTCTAGCTTCCAGTCTCATCCTTGTCCAGCTATTTTTTGCTGTACAAAACAGTTAGTTTTGCTGCTTGATATTCAAAAATGATGCGTTTTATTATGCTATTTTAATGTATTATCTTAATTGAACACACTGGTTTGTAGAGCATACAGTTTTACTGTAAATTGGTGAATTACTGAAAATTGGTATGTTTTATCGTGCTATTTTAATGTATTATCTTAATTATGAACACACTGGTTTGTAGAGCATACGGATTCACTGCATGTTGTTATTCTCCTCATTATTTACCTAGAATATGATGAGTTGGAAGCCTCACCCACAAGAAATTATTCTCCTGTGACTTACATATTTTCCGCCTAGAAGAAAGCGTACACTTATGCAGTAATGTTCTCTAAAACGGCGGAAGACGTAAGTCATAGGAGAAGAATGGTTGAGTATATTATGTTATTTTTATTTTCGTTGCGCAGAAAAAAGTATTCTTCTAGGGTCGCAAAACTGAAGTTGATCCACTGATGCCACATGGACTTTTTTACCAGTGTTTTTACCACCTTTCTGGACCTGGGATAATTTCAGTTGTATTGATGATTATGGATAGACGGATGGCTTTCTGATATTATCAAAAGTATCTTAATTTGTGTTCCGAAAATTAATGGGTGGCATTTTTGGGTGAACTAACCCCTTAATGATGTCTGTGGAGAAAATTTCATTCATTTCCATCTTGGATAAGACAGTTTTGAGAAGCCTAAATCTTGGGAAAGTTTCCTAAAAAGATTTCGCCCCTACAGCACACGTTACAGACATTGATGCTTAAGTGCAGATATATTCTACATGTCTAAATACAGTTAGAGTAAACCAGTTTTATAAAATCATTGATTTAGCTTAATAACTTAATCTGTATGCACAATAAACCATAGTGTAATTCTCGTTTTTCCATGTTTTAACAATAAAACTAGTCATAAACATATTTCCAAGATATACACTCAACAAAAATATAAACGCAACACCTTTGTTTCTGCTCCGATTTTTTATGAGATGGACTTAAAGATCTA
>JAUMHI010000065.1:879692-894084 GCA_032359435.1 Enteromius unitaeniatus
ATTTGATATATTATTGTTCTTTCAGCAAAATTTGTTTAAAATGATCATAAATGGGTTCTCTCATTATTTACTTTGTAACTATAAGCTAAATCTGATTTGCATACTAATGTGTTTTTGAGGCAAAATGTAATGAAAAAAGAAGGGTAATAATGGGAGTAATAATAACGGACAAGATTTTTCATAATACTATACAGTATTTCGTAGAATACTGAATTATAATTTATTTCCCTATACATGTTTTGTCTCCCAAAATTCACAAAAAACATGCTTTTAGTACCGGTGTCTTCATAAATGGACAAGTAAGAAATCAATGTCCTGTTTACAGAAAGTCATATTTTGATTTGGAACCCTATAACATTTTCCTGAGATATTGATTTATGACACACAACACTAAAACAATGTCCTCATAAGAGGTTAAAAGTCATTACTTGTCAGGAATGTAATGAAGCAATGTAAACATAAAATCCCGTCCAAAAACTAGACTTCAGTTTCTTTATAGAGTGCTGCAATGATTTTGTAGATTGACCCAGACGTTTGCATCAACCTGATTCCGTCAACAAAAACCCATGGATTTTTCCATTCGCTTTTGGAATGTTTCAGAAAAGGAGTATAAAACAATCTTGAACTATAAATGAGCTATAGTTTTCGCATGACTTCAGTGTAACTAAGCTTCCAAAACTTTCAGTCTTTTTTTTTTTTTAAACCACTTTGAGGTATAATGATTTACAAGAAAAGCCTTAAGCCTTAAAAAAAAAAACACTGGAAGTGCCAAGATGCTTACACATTTCCAGGTTTTGGTCATCAAAAACATGTTACCCCTGCAGCACTCTATTCTAAATATAATTTATTATTTCTTTCTTTTGGTTTTGGGTTGACATATGGCCAAGCCGATCATACCTGTGGCGTTTGCACTGGTTTTTCCCACATACTGCACAACTGTGACCCAGCGGGAACAATTCCTGCTGTTTCTGCGGCTGAGGATACACAGATACACAATATATTATATCAACAGCACTTCTGTAGGGCTGCTTATAGCTGAACTGAACTTGTTTCATAACTGATGAACTGAATCGGCACCGAATAGACTGGAGCAAGATAATGACACTACTGAGCAGAGCTGCTCTCGTCCTCAAATTTGATTGGATGAGAAGCATTTTCAAGAGTGCCGATTTGTGACCGGTATCGTGTATCTCCTATTTATCTGTAAACCCATCTCCAGGGTTCACAGAGATTGATCCGAAACGGAGAAAATAGAGATTGAGCAGCAGTACTGTGCAAATGCCTTGTTTGTCCGAGGAGAATGGACAGACTGGTTCTTGAGGCAATGGAACTTAATCACTTATTACAACCAGGGTATGCAGAAGAGCATCTCTGAATGCACAACCCTGAAGCAGATGGTCTACAGTAGCAGAAGACCACAGCGGGTGCAACTCCTGTCAGCTAAGACCAGGAAATTGCTATAATTCTATTAGGCTCACTGAATAAAGAAGATAGGGAAAAGGTTGCTTAGTCTCAATTTCTGCAGCAATGCTTTCATAGTATGATCAGATTTTAAATGACACGAAAGCATGGATCTATCCTGCCTTGTATTAATGGCTCACACTTTGGGCTCCATGGTACACACTGAGCATTGTTTAGATGCCACAGCCGACCTAAGAATCGATCCTTTTATGATCACAGCGAACTTAGTATAATTTGGTCGAAGCACTCAAGGCATACAGACAAAGAAACGAAAGACCGGCACAAGAATAAAAACCCCCAATGTGAAGAGCATATTAAGGGGCTTCATGATAAACAGGAAGAATAGGTTAGCTAGTTAGTGATTGTTATGACCAAGAACATATATTTATCTAGCTTTATTTATTTAATTGTGGTTACAATGTGTTTGTGTCTAGATGGCGTGTTTATGTTTTTTTTCCTGCTATTATGTGCACTTCTCCGCCTCTAACTTTTTTCAATTGCCTCTTGGTTCAGATAATTACTGTAATTACAGTCCAATCTGCAAGTGATTCATGTGGTGCATATAAAATAACACTGAATACATGAGTCAAACAAATTCCTTTCTCCCTCCTCAAGATGTTGTTTTTTTCCATATTGCTTTTGCCACTGTTAAAGCTGTTGTTCAAAAGTTGTGGAAATCTCTGCAAGGAGTTGGAAGCCAATTATATATTTTTTCTCTGCTTTAATGTTGACTTAGTGCTGTAACAAGATGCTCGATCTACAGAGACAACAGGAAACATGAAAAGTGAGTAGCAGACTCCCAATGGACAATCATCTGTGAGTGCACTCAGTTAGCTCAGCTGCTGTTGCATATGCTCCATCAGTTTCCTCTCTGTATTCAGACTCAGACACAGAATCTGCCACTGATCAGGGAAATGTCAGATTCCTTACTTCCTGAGACCATCTGGAAGCCAGAAGTCAGAGTGTAAAAGGAGGCATTCAAATGTGCCCCCTTATGGTTAACAGCAGTACTAAGAGTAAAGCTGAGACCAAACACAAACTTTAAACCAATCAAACTTATTAAGTGAGCTAGGAAAACAGGTGACCCTGTGAAAAGAGCAACCAAAGAGCACAAGTCGCACTGAAGCTGGAGATTTCTTGGGCCTTAGGAAGGTTGACCAAAAGGGGAAATTATATCTGGGAAATGGGTTTAAAACTGGTCCAAGGAAACGCCTATTAATCACAAGGCCAGGAACGATAGGACAGACTACATCATGAGACTTGTGTCAGCATACATTATGCACTGTGTTATGGTAACTATGGACTCTAATGACTTTCTGAAGCAGCAGGGTTACAAGGGACCATTTGTTGGCATATGGATTTTTGGCCTGAGCCCTGTTCCGAAAAAAGCACTAATGTTAATGGTGACTTCATTACTTGACCCAAGAGACAAGCAAGTCAGCATACCCAGCTAAATAAGGCACTTGTGCACCTGCTTTTCAGAGGTCCCCATGACATGAGGCCATTATTGTTGAGTGCTGGTTTTTGTGGCAAAAAGGATAGAACGTAGGAAGAAAAAGAAGAGCCAAATCAAACACCAAGCAAAGAAAGAAAGAAGCAGAGATCAAGTAAAGTAAGTCGAAGAAAGTTCCAGATGATTTTGGTATTGTAGTTATGGGGCTGACCAATATTCCCTACCATACTTCCTAGCAGCAAGCTTTCAGGGCGTATCTTACAGTAAGACTGTTCGAAGAAGAAGAAAAAAAAGGAAGAAGGTAAAATATTAATGAATAATCACATCTCAAAAAACTAAGGACATTTTAGAGTTCTCAATCCATGAATTGCTTACTTTATTTGTATTTAATGATGGCTTCTGAGAAAATTATTTTTGCTGGTTTAACAGCTGAAAAAAACAAAAAGATATACAGTGGGTACGGAAAGTATTCAGACCCCTTTACATTTTTTGCTCTTTGTTACATTGCAGTCATTTGTTAAAATCCTTTAAGTTCATTTTTTCCCCCTCATTAATGTACACACAGCACCCCAATATTGACATAAAAGCACAGAATTGTTTACATTTTTGCAGATTTAAAAAAAAAAAGAAAAACTTAAATATCACATGGTCCTAAATATTCAGACCCTTTGCTGTGACACTCATATATTTAACTTGGGTGCTGTCTATTTCTTCTGATCATCCTTAAGATGGTTCTACACCTTCATTTGAGTCCAGCTGTGTTTGATTATACTGATTGGAGTTGATTAGGAAAGTCACACACCTGTCTGTATAAGACCTTGCAGCTCACAATGCATGTCAGAGCAAATGAGAATCATGAGGTCAAAAGGAACTGCCTGAAGAGCTCAGAAACATAATTGTGGCAAGGCACAGATCTGGCCATGGTTACAACAACATTTCTGCTGCATCTAAGGTTCCTAAGAGCACAGTGGCCTCCATAATCCTTAAATGGAAGATGTTTGGGACGACCAGAACCCTTCTTAGGGCTGTCCGTCCGGCCAAACTGAGCTATCGGGGGAGAAGAGCCTTGGTGAGAGTTTTTGGCCTGAATTCTAAGTGGTATGTGTGGAGAAAACCAGGCACTGCTCATCACCTGTTCAATACAGTCCCAAGAGTAAAGCATGGTGGTGAGAGCATCATGCTGTGGGGGTGATTTTCAGCTGCACGGACAGGACGACTGGTTGCAATCGAGGGAAAGATGAATGCAGCCAAGTACAGAGATATCCTGGACGAAAACCATCTCCAGAGTGCTCAGGACCTTAGACTGGCCCGAAGGTTTACCTTCCAACAAGACAATGACCCTAAGCACACAGCTAAAATAACGAAGGAATGGCTTCATAACAACCCTAAATTGGGTTTAAGCCCTGACTTAAACCTAATTGAGCATCTCTGGAGAGACCTAAAATGGCTGTCCACCAACATTTACCATCCAACCTGAAAGAACTGAAGAGGATCTGCAAGGAGGAATGGCAGAGGATCCCCAAATCCAGGTGTGAAAAATGTGTTGCATCTTTCCCAAAAAGACTCATGGCTGTATTCGATCAAAAGGGTGCTTCTACTAAATACTGAGCAAAGGGTCTGAATACTTAGGACCATGTGATATTTCAGTTTTTCTTTTTTTAATAAATCTGCAAAAATGTCAACAATTCTGTGTTTTCTGTCAACATGGGGTGCTGTGAGTACATTTATGAACTTAAATGGTTTTAGCAAATGGCTGCAATATAACAAAGAGTGAAACATTTTTCTGAATACTTTCGTACCACTGTATATATTTATATATGTATACATAATTCATTATTGGTTTTCTCCTGGATCCCCGTCAATAAAAGAATGGTACAATCACTTCAGAGACATTGTTCTTATAGAAAGAAGTTCAACTTTGAATATTTGGGATAAAGTTATTGCTGTACTTTTTAAACTACCTGTTCTCCCTTAGGATTAGTAGATGATGTAAACGGTCTCAACAAAGTTATAAATTATATTGTGTTTTCACGTATTGGTTTTATTGTCTAGATTCAGGGCTTGTGCAATTGTATATATTATATATTTATATATGTTTGAATGTTGTTTGCTTGGCATTTTTGTACTGCTAAGCACCAGTTGGCATTGAAAGTGCATATTACAGTATGCTTGAAAAAAACTGATTACACTCTACACAGGTCTGTTGATGAGTGGGCACATCTAGACCTTTAGCCCCGGGCAATCATGATTTCAACCAATCTAGAACTCTCCCATTTGAAAAGCAATGAAAGATGTTTTCTTTCACACACAGTGAGAGGCGAATATGAATGGCTGAGCTTCATGTCAGTCTTCACCGGGCTGGAGTCAAATAATGACATGGTTATAAGGGGTGTATAATTTAACACTGTCTTGCATAGCATTTTCCAACCCTGTTCCTGGAGACACACCTACACTACACATGTGAATCAACTCATCAGCCTTTTATAAAGAGACAAGAAATATATTGGTCCGATAAGAGAGGTATTCAAAATGTGTTGTAATTAACACGCATTATCAAGAGGAGGAAGATGTGGTGTGTATTCTGTGACTGTTATACAATATCATGTTTGACAATTATTTTGATGTCTTTTGTTCACATTTGAAATATTAAACACTGCAGTAAGGTTAGCACTCTACAGCTTTTTAGACGCACATTTTTTAGGCACACAGAGATTCGCATTGCAACGCTCAGAGAAATGGCAAACACTAACATTACCCTTCACTGCTCAAAACTCACAATTGAATAGTAAATAGCAGGTTCTTTAAATATGAAAACATAACTTACATAAAGGTTGTGATTTAGAATGCAGAAGTAGAATTGCAGCATATCTGCAGGTTTTATGAATCAGTTCTCCGTAAATGCACTGAACACACTCTAATATTTGGGTTTAACTGCTCTGGAACAGTGTTGTGAATACAACTTATCCACTGATTTCTAGTCGTGTCCTCTTTTGGATGCACAAAAAACACAATGACACACGTGTTTAAATTAGCCTTTTTATAGGGGTGTGGACAAGCCATAACTTTCATAAAAAATATCTCTTTGGTTTTGAAACTTTAATCTTTGCAACTTTAGAGATCTATGCACTACCTGCGAGTAACTCTCCAAAGAAAAAGGAAAATTTGGAATCGCATCATATGACCCCTTTAAAGTTATACTTGTCTGTTTTCACGAATACTTACTTTTCTCTTGGTCTTTATTGAGAGGAGGATATTTGGCAGCAGATATTCAGGGCTGAGAGAGCAGTAGAATGTGATCACTCCAGCCAAAAACGACCAGAATACCATGAGAATGTGGAGATATCTGGGAAAAACGTGGAAAGGTAACATATTAAATGATTTTTTCAATCATAACAGGGATCATTTACATATACGGCTCTTAAAGTACACTCATCATCCTGGGTGTAAGATTATCATGAAAAACTTAACTGGTACAGGAAAAAATTAAATGCTGCAGAATATGTCTCAATTAAATATGTGTGTAAAGATACTCACTGGTTGAGGATGAAGGTGGAGGAGATCATAAAGGTGAGGACACAGAAAATGACTGGATATTGACGGGCAACATCCTTAAACACATCTAATCGCAAACCTCTCCTCACAAACCCCAGGACTGATTGAGGGTCTGACATTATATCTAAAACAAAGAATCAATCCGAAAGCATCACACTATAAATCAAGTTTTCTGTTTAGGTACAACAGTAGTGTATGGTGCTGATACTGTATATTGTACTTATGGTACTAAATTACTATGTTCATGTATTTACATAATACACAATTCCAAAACAATCATAATATTACCACGGTACCATGTGCTAAACAGGGTAATACCCCAGTACAATAACGTTACCTATTTACATTTATATAACGTTAGCGTTACACACACAACGCGTAGATAATATGAAATATTATCATATCTACATCGTATATTAAATGTTCATCCAAAGTACCTGCTAACGTTACCTTGAATTTTTGTTCCTTTCGATAAGTATTACACTTACAGTATATATAACAAGAGTGGATGATGAGTCTGGTAATCTTGACCTGCATATGTGTAAATAACACTTCAAATATTTGCTCTTAGATGACAGTTTAAGTGCGCTATTACAGTTCTCTCACCTCGCAGACGAAGCGCGGGTCTAATATGAACTCTTAAAACATATCAACGCATCCTGACACCAATGTTTTGATCATTCAGCTGATAGTTTCACATGATCAGATTACTGATCATTACGCGAGCTGCACTACCGGGTTTAACAGGACGGCTGCAGCCAAAACACAGTTTCAAAATAAAGGTCCGGCCTCTTACTAACAACATTTATAAGATAAGGCGAGTTACGTTTCCATAGTTATATTCGGAAGGAAAAATACAAAATCTGAATTTTAATATATTTTTTATGCCATAGCGTTGCGTTCACGGGATAAGATATCATAATTCACTCATATAAATGCAACGTTTGTTGGTATAATTGGTCATTCTGGAAGTTTGGCAATGATCCAAAAGAATCTGTGGTTCATGTTGTGTTTATCCAGAGTTTATCTGCAAGAGACACTTCATGGCACATTCCCATAGACATAATATCTCTTCATATAAGATAAATTCATCACTTTTAGGGCTCTATTTAACAAATAGTAAGAATTTACCTGTTACCAGAATCTGAAATGTGATTAGATTAAAACCCTGAATCGTATATAAACATATAATTATATTATATACAATAGTAGTGCTGTCAAACGATTAACCGCTTCCAAAATAAATGTTTTGTGTAATATATATTTATGTGTGTGTATTGTTTATATAAATACGCGTACATTCATCATATATTCTGAAAATATTTACATGTATTATTAATGCTAATTTAATTTATATCTCATATATATATATATATATATATGTATAATTTATAACAAATTTTAACTAAATATAGAGACAGTAATTTATTCCTGTAATGGACAGGGGTCAATGGGTCAATCATTCTAATATGCTGATTTATTATCAGTGATGGTTGTGCTGCTTAATAATTTTTGGAACCTGTGACATTTTTTTTTAGGATTCTTGAATTAATTAAACATTTATTTTAAAAAGAAATCCTTTCTAACAATACACACTACCATTCAAAGGTTTGGGGTCAGTAAATTTGTATTCTTTTTTTATTTGAAAGAATAAATTAAGGATTTATCAAAGAATCCTGAAAAAAAAAGCCAACATTGATAATTCTAATAATAAATCAGCATATTAGAATGATTTCTGAAGGATCATGTGACACTTGTATTGCAATGAAATTTGTAGTATGAAATTCATCTTTGGATCAGAGAAATAAATTATATTTTAAAGTATATTAAAATAAAAAAAAAATTTAAATGGTAACAATATTTTACAATATTTACAATATTTCTTTTTTTGCGATTTATTTTGATATCTATCTAACACATTAGGTCAACACATTAGAATTTTCTGAAATACCCAAGATGTTTTCTAACCACACCAGAGAAAAAATGTGAATATCATAGTGCCTATATAAACATATTAATGTAATCCTCAATGAGAATAAATTAAAATAAAATAGTCAAAATGGGTAACCGGTAAGAGTTACGGATTTAACCTAAATTAATGTGTGGTAGCATCTAGTTTAATTGGTACAAAATGTTGGTTTATGTTAAAGTTATGCATTGCCTATGCATAAAATAAAATATATTAAACATCATTTAACTGGTTAAATTAATTTATTTAATTATTTATATAATTAATGATTGAGGTAGACATAAGAGTTTTTATAGGACGTGGGATTTCAGAATATTCTGTATAGGAGTGATTCTCAATAACCACACAAGGGGGCCTCAGCAAACCTCAAATTGAGCTACAGTATATAACATGAGTAGAAATCATATTTAAATAAATTTCTACTCAAATCTAACAGAAGAAAAACCTAAAACATACAGTTACATTTTGGATATATCCCTCACATAGCCGGGATATACAGTAGAAGCAATTAGAACTGTCATTGCTTAATGTCTGGCTAAAATCTGCAGAGATAAATATTAGATACAATATTATTAGTTACAAATTTGACATCCAAGATGTATGGACTATGCTTAATGATCTGAATTAACATCCAGGGACAACTAGCTTTCTCTTACTCTTCTCTTGTCAGTATATTTATAGTCAAAACAACATTATGTGATAAACAATATTATTATGTTTACTTTTACCATAGTTATTTCTCTGTGGTAAAAAGATTATTGTAAATCTTCTCTGCTCACTTTTTATACATACAGTAAACATTATTTACGATTTTTGACTCGGTCTCGGGACTGTGTCAGTACATTAAAACCCCTTGTTTTTTCTTATAATGCCTGCAGGTAGTGTTTATTAAGGTTTGACAGAAATTCGGTGTTGCAGTGTTGTTGATCTGAACATTGAGCCATGTTTCTCTGTTATAATGGATCTTATAATGGATTTCTGAAAAAATGAGAAGAGGTAGTAAGAGAAATATTGCTTAATGTACAAATATTGTCTTTCACCTTGGGTTATGGTGTCTTCCTTTGCATATAGAGGCATTGGATTGTGTTTATGACAAGTGTGAGAGAAATTTGGTTCTGCTGCCTGGTTGTTCTAGTACATTAAACATCAAGCTACAAGTTTTTCTAATGAAGTGTTTAGTGTGTCTGGCGGCGTTTTGCACAATCACTGGCCGTGGAGCCAACAACACTCTGCTATAACAAGAACTGAAGTTTTATGAAGTTAGATGAATATATGAATATGTGTTTGCTTGCATAAGACTATATACTTCTCAGATTCCTAGATGGACTAGGATTATGGATTTATCTTGGAAAAAACAACAGTATCATGCTGTAAAATGTGAAATATTTCTGTTACATTTTTTGTTAATGCTGTTAAGAGTGGAATGATGTGCTGTCCGTTTCAGGTTAGATCCAGATGAAGTCATCAGGGATCATTTTGTGATAACTCTGCATTATCCTTTACATAAAAAGGGATAAAAGAACTACATTTCTCACATATAAAATCATTGCCTCTGAAGGTTATCTTGCTTACCCTTATAGAAAATGACTTTAGTAATTATGAAACTGTAACTATCCACTAGAGGGAACTAAAAATACCCATATGTGCAACTTGACCAGGGTCTGACTGCAAAAATGATTTGACACAATGATTTGCTGTTTTAAATAAAAGTATTCCAATACACAGTTTAGGTCAGTATTGACTTTATTAAAAAAAGAAATAATAATAATTTGAAATGGACTAAATTGTGATACATAAGTGTGCAAGCAGCTTCTGTATTTTAAGACATCATTTCGAGACAGACTTTCAAGAACTACTTTGGGACAAATATGATTTTATTTATGATTTTAAGCTTCAATACTTAAGTAGATACATTTTATGCAAGGAATGTACCTATACTTTTGAACAGTGCAAACAAAAAGCACCACCACACCATATCACGGTTTAAGGAATATTACTAAACAATCATGATATGTACAATTCAGTTGTTTGTTAACTACATTTTTAAATGCAAATTTTCTATTAACAAATATTTATTTTTAGCATTTTTATTTTTCTCTGGGCTTTGTGCATATTGTAAAATTTTACTTTACATCTCAGAGAAATACATCAGCAGAATGACAAAATAAAAAAAATCAAATCCAACACAGTTATTCCAGTCACTGTATTATCTGTGACCATAAACCGCAATTACAGGCCATCTTGTTAAAAAAAATAGTTGAAAAAAGTCCTGTCTTTTTTTCTGATCCTCACAACATTAACACTAAAGCATCATGTAACGGACCAAATATATCTTAGTAAACAAGATTCAATACATTTGTTAACCGAACCAAACAAATGTCCTGACTTTTCCGGTTCTCATTATTCATGTACTTAAGGAGCGACACAACTTGCTCCTCTTATAATACTTTACATTATTTCATTGGCAAAACAAGACATCTCAAAAACAGAGACACTCTTATTTTTTGTCGCTTATCACAATGATGTTGGATACACTAATTCACCACACACTAATTTTACACATATTTACATAGATACCAATGTGTGTGTGTGTATATATATATATATATGTATTTGAATTCATACTTACATGGTTTTATTAAAAAGATCATTAGCCCCTTATTCCCATGTGAGAAGATATCATTGTTCGAAAAGCAAAATTCAAAGTATAAAAATATAGTAAACTTTCATAAAGCACGCACAACATCAACGCACGTTACAATTAAATAGAAGGGCAAACGACAACAAAAACAACAACAAAAAACACCCCCAACAAATTCACTTACTGGGTGAAGAAGAAAAAAACAAAAATCAAATTTGGCACTTAAGCGATGAAATGTCACGGTGAACACTTCATCAGACCAGTGATAACTTAAGCAGCTTTTGTGTTTTGAACTTCACGCGTGTAACTTTCCATGACATTCTTTTGAGACGAGGTGCATCCCACACAATCAAACGGCTTCCGCCGATGTCTCAGCTGAAACAGACATTGTCAATTTGGCTATTTTCACAGTGGTCTTGACGCAGCTCTCGGCCGCACGGTTGGCGGCGATGTGCTGATTCCTCTGACAATCTGACTCCAGGCTGTTGTCCAGCTGCAGGCTGGTGCTGGAGGTGCCCCTGCAGCCCTGACAGGCGGCGAGGAAGGCCCTCCGCAGGTCTTTACTCCTGAGAGCGTAGATTATGGGGTTAACGGTGGAGTTGAGCAGGCAGAGCATAGTGCAGAACGCAAACACTGTCTTAATGTTGTCGTCCATCCTCCAGAACAGGTCGTACACCATGATGGCCAGCAGAGGCCCCCAACAGATCACCAGCACGGCCAGGATCAGGACAAGCGTTTTGGCCAAGCGGATGTCCATGCGAACCTGATCCGGCCGGGCCATCTGGACCTTGGTGCCATCGGAGGAGTGCACCACCAGGCTCTTCTGGGACGTGCGCCGCAGCATCCTCACCGCGTGGTGGTGCGCCTTCCATAGGATGTACATGTAGGCGTATATAATGAAGATGACCAGGATGGTGGTCACGCTGATCCAGAACATCAGGTAGTTCTCATCGATGAGCGGGAAGATGTCGGAGCAGACCGAGTTGAGCTGCTTGCAGTTCCAGCCCAGCAACGGCAGCACGGCGATGATTATGGAGATAGCCCACATCATGCAGAAGGCGATCACGGCTTTGGTGCGCGTCACGATGCGTCGGTACGCCAGCGGCCGGTGGATGGAGACGTAGCGATCGATGGCGGTGAGGAACAGGCTTCCCACAGACGCGGTGAACGAGGCCGTCACGCCCCCCAGCTTGAACAGAAACACGTTGGGGCTGTCTTTGCGGTGAAAGATGTGAAAGTCCAAGAAGCTGTAGACGAAGATGACGCTGCCGAGCAGGTCTGCAATAGCCAAGCTGCCTATGAAGTGGTAGGAGGGCCTGCAGCGCAGCGTACGCGACTGCAGGATCACGCACAGGACCACCAGGTTCTCCAGCACCGTAAAAGTGCCCAGCGTGAGAGACAGCACGGCTATGGCGAGCTGCTGGCTGGGAGTCAGTATCATGAAGCATTCCATGTCCATAAAGTTCTCCCCACACTGCAGGCTGCTCCCTTCATCTCCGAGGCTGAAGTTCCCGAACACATCGGAGCTGTTAGTGGGGAAAAAGGGGATACCTTTTATGATGAGCTCCTCATCCGGTCCAACTTTGTCCGCAAAAGGGCTTCGGCGGTAGGCTGCAAACGGCTTCGGCAGTGGGTATCCTCCGCTCTTCCCATAGTCGCCGTCGATGATGTGGTCTTCATATGCTCCGACGTCGTTATTAGCAATGTACTGCAGTCCAGAGGTGATGGTTCTGAATGTGGTTTCTGCCACTCCATCCAGAACAGATTTAACATCGGACTTGGAGGCAGGGAACAGCATGGTCAGAGATGCTCTGAAGGAAACCTATTGGATGAAATCGAGAGAGCGTTTGTTCAAATAAGGCGTGTGGATCCTCATCATTCCAAGATTACAGAGAATATCGAGCTCTCAAAAGCTCGATCGATGCTTGACTGAGCGCAGAAATAAATGCCTTCTCAGATGAGCTCTTGTATTTTGCGCTTGTTGTTTTTCCTGCATGGATGGGCACCTAGGGATTATTACTCTGAGAGATGGGCTTTGAATAATTGATGCCTGCAGACTCAACCTAAAACACCATACATGCAGTAATAAAGCAGACGGAAACTTTACACAACTTTAATCTCATATATTAAACTAAAGACTAAAAATCAATTAAATGGCATAGCCTAGTTAGAAATTCGAATATGTGTAGGCTATGCGTAATGTACAGTACATTATCACCTGTGTGCTCTTAAAAATCGGCATTAGATGACAATTTCAATTTAATTCCGTGTGTATCGCAGTATGTGAGTCTCGGAGAGCTTCACGATTCATTTACTGTAATATCCCTGTGTTTAATATTTAATAGGCTAGCGTTTGAACATGCTGTCCTTGAGAGACGCACTGTAGATTAAAACAACTAACTTTCCTGTTTGCGCCGAAATAAGCGGTGTCACGGAGTTCAGCTAAAGCGTTCTAAAGGCAGTTTAGTTTTACAAAAGATGAAATGCATGAGGTTGATGGAGTTGAGAAATGCAGGTTTACCTTCACATAGTTCGAGCAGGTGTTGCTCTCCGGATGAACAGATGAGAAACTCTCTCTCTCTCTCTCTCTCTCTCTCTCTCTCCGAGATCCTGCTCCTCCAGACGCGCTGCCGTCTCTGGGTTTGCAGGTTTGTAGGGAACGAGATGCTCTTCTCCTCAGTGCGCATCATATATGACGCATCATCCGATGTCACATGACCACCCACATACACGTCTTTAATGTCAAAAATGAAAATTGCTCAAAAATGTAATGCATGTGTTGGTCCAGTGGTTCATCTCTAGAATAACTTTATTTCAGGAATAACTGTTTTATTGGACTTGCAAAAGTTAAACTTGGAAAAATGAAATTAAATAACTTTACATTGCGTAGTAAGGAAAAGTAGATAACATTAGCATTACATTAGCACTAATTAGTCTATGCCAAGAGCCATAAATATAGCTCATAATTTAGTGATCCACCTACAGTAATTTGCTCCTTGGCTGATTATTTTAATTTATTATTATTTATTATTTAGAAACTAAAAAAGAAAATCTTGGTAACACTTAACAGTAAGGCGTCCTTGTTTAACATTAGTTAATGTATTACTGTATAACTAACCTGATCGATCAATGTGCAATACATTTATTACACTATTTAGTAATCTTTGTTAATGTTAGTTAATACAAATATAGTTACTTAATTTACTGTTCGTTTATGTTAGTTCACAGTTCATTGACTAATGTTAACAAACAACTAAATTAAAGAATGCATTAGTAAATGCTGTCATTAGCATTAACTAATATTGATAAACGCAGA
>JAUMHI010000065.1:894184-913243 GCA_032359435.1 Enteromius unitaeniatus
GTAAAGTGTTGCCAAAATCTTATTTTAAAAAGGCCATAGCAATTTCATGAACCACTGATAATGATGTAATCAAATGTACAAGGTTATACATATATAAAACTGTTGATTTAAAAATGTTCATGGAAGTAATATTACAATATATGCATATTACACATATATTGAAGATGGTTGAGAGTGCAGGGAAACCGGCTATACAACATTTGCAGTGCTTCATAGGAATGGGGAGGAAATAAATAAGAAATAAAACTTCTGCCGTGACTTACTTATTCAAGGAATGGTGGCAATTTCTTCCACACACACGTTTGCCTATAAACTCGATCATTTAAAAGAATATGTTGAAATAATGCAAACAAATGAGATTTTTACCTGAACTGGAACCTGACTGTTGCACTCCTATAGTTTGATATCTTCATCCAGTATAGTGCTATGGCGATGAGCACATCACCCAACACCCACCCCATCCTTAGCCCTAAATTTGTTTATTCAGCCTACACACAGATTCAACGCTGGAAACAAGCCATGAACAATAACATGAATCTCGCTTGTCAAGACTACGGCACAGAGTGTAATTGTTGTTTGTCACAACATTTTAAGCAAATAAATGAGTCAAAGTTCCCACATAATGTGCTAAAACTTGTTTAGCAAATGTTTGCAAAAGATAACAAAGCTAACATTAGCTACTGAAGAAACCTCAACCCACCAGAGGAAACTTTTTTTTCCACCCTTCACTAGTTTTCAGGTTGTCAGTTGACAAGTATTTCAAAACCCATCCTTATTTTCTTATTTGTCTCAGCGGACCGCAGAAGAAAAATGTTTTTCTGATCACCTGAACCGCTGCTGGAGACATGATGGATTTATCCAGGGAGAACCACCACAGCGATTAGTTCTGCTTCCTTCCTTTAACCACTGTATCAAACACCTGTATCTGGTGCATGGCCTCAAGGGTCTGGCTTTAGCGAGGAGCAGACATACTGATTAAAACATCTAAAACTCAACATACACAGTATTTGAGGGTACATCAGTATTACACAGCATATGAATTTCACCTTAGTGGCTACTGCGAGTCTTTTACTGGATATCTAAAACTGCAAGTTTTTGGAATTATGTCATGGATTCTACTGTGCTGCTGAGTCATTATCTCCCTAAAGAAGTGCATGGAGAGCATCCTTTCCAGCTTACTATCTTTGCAGCAAGGGTGTCTTTTGGGTATTGACGGATTAGCCAATACAATGACGTCTTCACAAACAAAACTGGTTGGTCCACTGTTATAGAGCACAAAATCCTCACCCTTCATCTGATAATGACCCTGCTGAGCACAAGAGGCTACTGGGAAAAGGATGCAACAAATAGCTACTGCTTAAAGCACTGTAATCTCCAAGTAACTCATGAATCGACCACATTTGTCTCAAATAAAGGTTATTTTAAATCACTGGTTAACAGTAGCAGATTCTGCCATTTAGAAAGCATGCCTGTAACCTTTCAGAGCATAATGCGTGCAGTTCTAAAAACCTGTCTGCAGCATGCAGGATCCTGCTGAATTCTACTGATTGTGCAAGACTCTATTCCCCATCTCTTAGATTTTATTATCTTATTATTTTATTATCCATTAGTTAATAGTTAAAGCTTAATTTTGGTAAACGTTTATTTATATAGTCCACTTTAGACATTCTACAGTAGGTAACTTTGCAACTACATGTCAACTAGCAGTCATTAGAGTATTAGTAGACAGTCTGCTTTATATTTTCTAACACTTTATTTTGATGGGTCCACAATGTACTGACTATAAGATATGGTATATGTCAACTTATTCTACTAACTGTCTACTCTGAGAGTTAATAAGCAAATTAAGGATGAATGCACAAGCTATATATGGTTTTGTGGCTTTCTTGTTAACAGATGCTGAAATGTTAAATAATAGAACATTTTTAAAATGTTATTAATATTTGGTATCCAGCACATTCTCATAACTTTGAGAAGAAAATTCTAAGATAAGCATTCTCTGAACATGCTTAAGATGTTCTCTGGATACTTGATGAATGTTCTCAAAATTTAAATATTTAAATATTCTAAAACTGGACATTTGAATATTTTTAGAATATTAAAAATAAGCATTCAGAAATGCTTTTCTAACCTTTAAATAATGTTCTAAATCACACATTAACATTTTAGAAACGTTCCCACAATGTTTTAATAACCTAACATGTGTTACCCGGAACACACATATATAAA
Organism: Enteromius unitaeniatus; assembly: GCA_032359435.1. Classification (NCBI taxonomy): domain Eukaryota; kingdom Metazoa; phylum Chordata; class Actinopteri; order Cypriniformes; family Cyprinidae; genus Enteromius; species Enteromius unitaeniatus. The sequence goes on from JAUMHI010000065.1 coordinate 896,414, forward strand.
GGCAATCAAACATTTTAATTTATTTTACTTCATTAGCTTTAATAATTAATAAACTCCATTGATCCACTGTGATCAAGACACCTGAATCACCTATTTAAAATGACTTCATTGTATGCTTTTATAACACTCCTTTCCAACATTTAATCTTTGATACCGTGCTTAATTCAAATGAATTAGAGGTGGTTAGTCAATACAAAAGTGGTACGATTTACTGAATGCCACCTAAACGACTCTCCAAAGTTCACTTAGGCTGTGACCAAGAAAGAGGCATAATAAAACCACAGGTATAAATAAAATTAGAAGCTCTCTGGAAAGTTCTCCAGCCTTAAGCAAAAAAAATCCTGCCCCCTCACCAACCCGACAAGCACAGCCAGAGACATCTCAATCTGCTGCTATACAACAGCGCTGTTATATTCTATGAGTGGGTAACAGCTTTACCAATCAAATGGTGACTCACCAACTCCCTGCTGTTTGGGCCTCTCTGGACGTACATCCTGTTTTATGGAGGATCCTACTCACAGTCCCTGCGTTCATTTGTTTTTGTGAACACAGAGCTTTACTGAACTGATTTACAATCTTTTTGAGAGTGTGGACAGGGATTACTTGTTGCGAGTTATGATTCGGAATTGCTCTATAGAGTACAGCATATCTATTCTAATCATATATTTTGTAGATGAAACGCCATTCTGATTCTGAATACCAACACACACAACACTCCTTGTCTTGTAGACCAGGTTGGATCATGCAGCAGCTTACTTTACTGGAACATTGCTTCATCACTGCAATACAGACACACCTGAATCGATTGGTTCGACTGCTGAAAGTGCATTTGACTAGGTGCCACATCTCAAAATATGTCTGACCATAACACATTTAACCATTTGATCATCAGATTGTGCCTGGATGAAGTGGATTGGTCAGTAAAATGCAGGTTTTTGTGCTGAAATATCTTACTAAAGGTCTGCACTCCTGGGACTATTCCATTCAGTTAACCTGAAATGGTGTTTTTAAAACGACTAGTTTCAAAGTCGACTCTTTCTTTTGATAGGAAATAACTTAACAAATATATTTATTCACTTAGGGCTGGGTTACACACATTCATTTTAAAAAATATGTAACATATGTACTTAAGTTTTATTTAAATGAAGAAAACATGGTAATATGCTTATCAGTTTGAATATTAATAACATTTTTAACTGTTTATTAGTACTCATAAAGCACATATTCTGCATTGTATATTCCTAATCCTACCCACTTAACAGCTACCTTGCTATTAATAAACAGCAAAAGTTGATTAAGGCAAAAGTCTTAATTAATGGTTTGTTAATTGCAAAATTTAAAACAAAGTGTGAGAGAAAACATTTTCTTTTTGCGTGCTGCAACAAATGCCAGCATGTATGGTAGAATCTTGTGTGTGAGGGGTAATTGGAATAAAAACAAACCATGGCACCGAAGTGAGGCAGAATCATATGGGAATAGGACTTCCTCTTTTGTAGGAAGGGCTTTTGTAGATGACGGTGAAACAAAGCATGAAAGTGGCAGGTGGGAACGCGACAAAATGTGACATGAAATTCCATATACTGCAGATCTCACGCCCATGTCTGTGTTTTTGTCATTGTTCTATGTCACAGTTAGGTTTTGGTTTTGTTTTTCCTTATTTGGTCATGCTCCTGTTCTTGTTTAGTTAATCCGCTCCACCTGTGCTCCTCACCTGTCCTGATTTCTCCCTAATGTTTTCCTGTTTAAAAGCCCGTTCAGTTTGTCTTTGGTCGGCTTATTAACGTTACTTTGAGTTTGTGTTATCTGCCTGTATTCTGTGAGTGATCTTTATTAAACCTGCATGAGTATATTACCTGTCCCGTCTTCGCCTGCCTGCATCCGCACGAGAGCGTGACACGCACACAGGAGTGTTACAATGAATTTGTTTCAGTGGTAGATCTGTGAAGAGGGATTGTTTGCTTCAGTCCAGCTTGTTCTTGTGGTTCTACAGAGAAAACAGAACTGAAAATTTGAGCTGTGGAGTATGATCAATAAGTGAAATGCTTTTATATGGCCCATCTCATCTGGCATTATAAAAGACTCAAAGGGAGCGTGCGCAAAGTCCTAATTGCGGAGTTTTGGCTTTCTGAGAAAAATGTTCTCTCTCATAAGAACATTTTCCTTTGAATTTTTTTTTATATTCCTCGCATTCAAACAAATAAACACATCGAGTCTTTTGTTCACCGTTACCTTGAGTATCGTTTTAAAAGCCGCTGTAATGCTGCACTTTGAGTTGAATACTTTTGTGAGCTTCTCCTTGCGCAACAAAGAAAACCTGAGGCAGGATTCGTCTAAACGGCCCATGATTACCAGAGCTGATACAATATGTGCACAGACGAGGAGTGTGATTAGTTGTGTATAGAGAAAAAAAAATATCTTAGCCCATCTGCCTCCCAGAAGACAACATTCTCACCTACTGTGCTGTGATTCTGTCCAATTCTCTGTACTCTTCAAACTATCCATTTCTCTCTCTCACTCTTAATCTAAAATACATAAACGACATGACAATAATCATCACATACTTGCTGTCATGGCAACCAGGCTGTTATTAATGAGAAATGGCTGGGAATGAGATGGGAACTGCGTTCTTTGATGCAGTGAAATTGGCCGTCTCTGTCTCATAATGACGTGGTGATGCTTTACAAATCTCTTAATCACACACAGACAGGCATTAAAAACAAATATTAACACACCTGTTGGCATATTTCCTCTTTCCTTAGCTGTGTCGCTCTCTATTACACACACATACAACGACAAATGACTCTATGTTTCTTAAATTGATGTTAAGGACACTTTCCAAATTAGATGACAATTGTGAATCTTGTGAATTGTGTGATTTATGTAATCAGACTAGTTGTATTAGTTTTGACACGTTTATCACATTTAAAAAAAAGATGATCTTGTTCCACATTAAAATATAGATACAGAGAGAGAGAAAATAGTAACATTTTACAAGAAGGTGTCATTTTAGTGTGTTTGAAAGACAAAGCCTTGGACACAGATGAATAGCCTACTAAATGATCATTCAAATAACGAATGAAAATGTGTTCATCGGTGTTGAAATGTTGAGAAAACACTTGAAAACAGAAAATGATTTCTGTAAATCCAGTGGCCAAACACTTTTTGGCTACGTTAGATTTATTGATGTTGGGTAAATAATTTCTAATTGGAGTCTAATTGTATTTATTTTAGATGTGATATAATTGAATTACAAGTCATTGATTTATTTTAAAATGTGATATAACCGAATTGCAAGTAATATCAGCCAAACCAGAAACTAATATAGCATGCAACACCGTATAGCAGTGTTCATTACCATTCAAAGTAGCTTAAAATAAAACAAGATATTTGCATATGTTTTATATATCAGACCACAGACAAACCCTGCAGACTGTAAATCTGCTCTGCAAAGACATCCAGACATTCTCATGCACCATAAAAAAGTGAATGGAGGAAACGAAAGTGAGAACTTGAGATTGCCACTTTCACACGAATACATTCAGTAGCTGAAGTGTACCCGTCACCCGTTAACTCAAAATCTCACGCATGCTCCTCAGGCGAGACGGGCTATAAAGCACAGTGAGCGGCGGCCACCTGCTCTGGACCCCACTGAATGAAACACAACATCATCCATATTTTCACAGGAAGAGTGGATGCAGCCATTTGTAACTTGTGCAAGGCTTCAAGTGTCAACCTGCATCACAGGGTACACACAGTCAGCTATGCAAAAACAGTCTGCTATGCTGCCCGATATTATCATGATCACAATGGTTTGCAATGAAAATAGTTTTAGTTATTCTTCTAGCAGCTAATGAAGTGCATTTCAAGGAAAATATTAACTCAAATTTTGTTTGGTATTATATCATTTCACAGCTGATATTAAATGCCAAATCAAAACTAGGCCAGATCAATTATTTATCTACTAAGTTAAAGGTGCTGTGATTGACTTTTAATTTAACACACAACATATCCCTAAAACCTGGTGGAAAGCATTGAAATAGGTGTCTTGAGAAAGCCCATCTATGTGTGTGGCAGGAACATTTTATTGCTCAGATGGTGCTAGGTGTTATTTTGTGACTCAGGAGATGCATACTGTATATTGTGGCAATCTCATCTGAGGTTCTAGCTCTTGCATTAAGTTAAACATCTGGGTACGGCCATTAAGGTAAGTGTCAAATTGACCCTAATTTGGTATCAGTAAAAATAAAATAAAAATGTGAAAATAACGTATTTTTTTAATTATATTTTAAAACATGAAAATGTGGCACGTTGGCTTAGTAGGTAGCACTGCCACCAAGAAAGTCACAAGCCTGGAAGGCTTTGTTCTGTGTGGCCGAGTTTAGTTAAATTAAAGACACTAAAATGTCTCTAAGTATGTATTTGTGTACCTGTGTGCACCCTGTGATGCTGGGACACACTCCAGACCTCTATGACTATTCTGAGGATGAGTGCTTTGAAGAATACATGGAGCAACAACGGAAAAAACCTGAAGAAGAGCACTTTCTCTGATTGCTTTCATGCTTCCTCAACCGTACAGCATGGTATTTGCTATTAAAGATCATGAGATGGTTCCTAGCTAATTGAAGATGCATGAATTGATTTAGGGGAAATGTTTGACAATTTGTGGGCATGTTCTTGGCTCTAAATGACAATTTTCAAGAAAAAAACTTCGCAGGTTACTCGGTAAAAAAAAAGGATTTTAAAGTTATTACTGTTCTGTGAAGCAGAAGACGTTCTTATAATGCACAGATTTAAGTAAAGCATTGTGTCAAGTGACATTTGACATTATTAAAAACAAACATAATCCTCCACAAAGTCAGTTTAGGTCTGCATTGGTATAAAAAAAAGATGGTTGAATGAATTAAGTGCTAAAAAGCATTTGAAACACCATCACTTAGATTTTTTGCTCATATGTACATTATTGGACATTACTGCATCTATTACACAAATAAATGAACTGAATGCACTGCAGCGTCCCACATCATTACACACATACAGTATAATTGTATCTTCTACCTAAGCAAATTATAACACTATAGCAAACAGCGCCAGTGTATATAAATATTTCAAGGTGCAGAGCTTCACAGCTGCACTCATTTTCCCATTGGACTTTTTCTCACCTTTCACAGCAGCAAGAACGTGTTTGTCCTTCAGTACGGTTCTGAAAACATGCTTTATTAAAGTTCAGTGACCGCAGAGCATCTGTTTCTTGAGTCACTGTGCTTGTTTTTCATTACGGTGAATTTCATGCCCATGTAGCCTGAGACCATGCTGTACGTTGAGAAGATCTGCTGCTTGGAGGACTTTCATCCATTCAGGCATCCTTTCATCTTCCTTCATCCATTCCACACTGTCAGCGTCATCCGTGTAGCACTGGAGCGGTCAGTGTCAGGGCTCCCGCACAGGAAAAGTGTCTCACCATCACATCGCTAGTTTTATGCCAAACCGATCCCAGAGCAATAAACAAAAAAACATCCTGTTTACTTGAAAGACACTGTGAGGAAATATTAACAGTATTTACACTGCTGCTCAAGGTTAGGGAAGGGCTTAGCGTAGCTTTTACAGGGTGATAATGTTTGATTGAGTTACTTTTTGATCATTGTTACGTTTTATAGCACTTTGGTCAGTCTTGTGACTAAATAAATAAAAGAACTAGAACTAGGTAGATTTTAAATGTTTTTCAAAGAAGTGTTTTATACTAATCAAGCCTAATGCAAATTTTATTTAAAAAACCATGGCCGCACTTTATTTTAAGGTATGATTCTTGTCATTAACAAACCATGAAATACAACTTTTGCTTAAATAAACTACCATGCTTATTAATAGTTACTAAGATAAGGGATGTAGAATATGGTCATGCATAATATGTGCTTTAATATATCATAATATAAGTACTAACAGCAAGCCATGTTTTTGAGCATTATAGAGATACCCAAAAATTAAAATAATGTCATTAGTTTCTTAGTTGCACATAACCAGACCTTCAGACGGACTACTGAAGGTCTGGAATACATGGTAGCATTCATGAGACCATTTGACAGACATGTCAAACAACCAATCATAGGTTGTATCACTCTGCGTCACGTTGCTGCTGGGGTTCACAGCAGATTTGTTTCCAGACGGATCATTAAAGAAGGCAACACACAAGTCTCCCTGAAATCCTGCATAATTCAACCAATCCAATGATGACTTCAAACTTCTGAAGTGTTTCCAGATAATTGTGCCATAAGCATCAGACAATGTTCCGTGTATGTGACGTTCGAGGCTGAGACTATTAATCACTCACCTTCATGTTGTTCCAAACCCGTAAGACCTTGTTTGACCTTGCACCTGGGAACATTTTAGTTGTGTTTCTGTCTATGGAGGGTCAGAAAGCTCTCAGATTTCACCAGAAATATCTTAATTTGTGTTCTGAAGATGAATGAAAAGGTTTTAAGGGTTTTGATTAATGTTCATTGTTGGTTGAGGATTAGTTAGTTGAACCCATTAAGCAGCAGGTCTGGATAGGCAGGGGAACTTGGAAAATGAAAGAAAGTGTGATCATTCTGACAGCGTATGGGAACACACACACACACACACACACTCAAGCAAAGAGAACACATGACTCACAAATGTTTTAAAAGTTGCAGTTTCATAATTCTTTAAGGACATCACAAATATATAACTTGACACTAACAACATCAAACCAGTGGCTAAAGAAACACTTACATTCTTCCGCATAAATCTGTCAGGACAGAAACGACGCAGGCTTGTTACATGAGGCTATTTACTGGAGAGCTCAAGGCAACTGCTTTCCAGCCGTTCTCATCTACAGCCTCACTGAGAGATGTATAAAACATGCATTACTTTTACAGCATGCATAAGTTTTGTATTTATGGAATCCCTGTGTATCCCTGGGTGGAATATGATATCCCACAGTGTAATGGGCTCCACTCGTATTAAATTTTGTATTAAGGCGAGACACTACAGGTGAATAGGTTAAAATTTTTAACTTACAAATAGGACCATGAAACTTTACCAGTTGATTACTCACATGAATAGGAGAAAAGAATGTATTGTAAGTTTTTTTTAATTTTACGTTTAAATATGCAAAAGAGGCAATAGCTCATTAAATATGTGAAAATTTGCATATATTTCCGTTACATATATCTGAATATAGGATAAAGCCAGGTGCAAAATTATTTTTTCATTTTGTTTATACACAAAATGAAAAAGAATTACAGAGGGATTTTAGGATATCTGCTTTCATTACCAAGGAAATCAAAATATACCATCCATAGCCTTAAAAATAGCAATTTTTGCCATATTTTTTCTTTTAAATGTCACATAAATCAGGCCAGGAATGATTTATTTATTAACAAATCCCTCTGTGAATATCTTCAGAATACTACTGAGAGTATAACTGGAAAGTTTGGTGTACATAGGTGCAACATTGGCTGAGATATTGGTACTGGAAAATGACAAAAAGCTCATTTTGAGAAAATGGCATTTGAAGATTTAAATAGGGGGAAAAAGTTATGGTCACAAGTAAACAAAATGTTATAAAATAATCATTTTAATGTATTTTTTAATAGTATTTCAAAAGAACACATTTTGAGGGACTAAACTAGCCCAAAATCTCAAAATTTACCACTGCATAAAAAAAATGATGTTTTTGCCTGTAGTGTCTCGCCCTAAATTTAACTGGTTCCCACTCACATTTCTGAAAATAAATAAATAAATTAAATATGTTATACATCACACTGCAAACTCCTCTTTGAGATGCCTGCAAGCACAGGTTCACCTTTTCCTTCTGCTGGCGTGTGAAGTCACTGACTATTTGTTTTTCAGTTGTTGTGGTGTGGGAGTTTGCTGTAAGTCTTTGAAAGTTGCAACCTCAGACTCCTGAACATCTATTTGCACTCACACATATGAATGAAATAAGCACACACCAACATGATTTTGGTATTTCTTGCTCAATAAAAACGTCTTAGATCTAAATTTGTTGAACCTCTTGTTGAGCCACTTTATTTGTTAGTAGTTTTTTGTATTCCCAAATTCACTAATGCCTTGTAAACATATTTGTTCTAATTGATGAGAAAAAAATGGTTGGCATTATTCCTGACAGTCTAAAAGTAGCATTTTATATCAGATTTGGTTTAAGTTTTTTTTTTTTTTTCTCAAAGATGTGTCACATGACTAAAGGTCAAGTTTAGCCAGGAGGGCTTCTCCACATAATCCAGTGTTGATGATGCGTTTTCATCTCCTGTTATTTACTGTTATTGCTGTCACTTTTATTAACCAGTATCGAACAACTAATTAATTATTGTCAAGATTTTAGAAAGGCTGCGTTTGACACTAGTATCGCCCACAACATTCCTTTTAATTAACTATAAAACTTTGTTGTAGTTAGTGGCAGTGCATTGGAGTGGTTCAAATCGTACTCATCTGACAATCAGTTCTTAGCAGGAAATGAAGAGGTATCATATTGATCACAACTACAGTATGGAGTACCTCAAGGCTCAGTACTAGTGACATTACTTTTTGCACTTCATGTGTTACCCTTGGGAGATATCATCAGGAAACAAGGTGTTAGCTTTCACTGTTTTGCTTATGATACTCAGCTCTATATTTCTTGTATCCCTAACACTGTTCCGGAGGAAGACGCACTCCAGCAGGGGCGCAGATAGCACTGGGTACTGGGGGGACATGGCCGGTCCCTAAAAACGTACTAAGCGTTTTTATAAAAACGCTTTTGCCGTGGGCCACAGTGTCTAACTCGAGGTCACTTGTAGCCAATCAGCAGTGTGTGTTGTACTGACAGAGAATAGAGCGCTCAGTTTGAGTGCACATGACGGATATTAGCAGATCAATAGAGAGAGACGACAAAAAAAAGAAAAGGAAAATATCAGATGAATTAAAAAAAGAAGGGAAGTCTTTTTTGGGGAAGTCAAGTGATGTTATCAGTGTGATTTTCATTTAAAAACTAAGAATTTTTGTTAAATGGAAACACCAGTGACATAACTCCAGGGCACCACTACCTTCATTCTATATTTTACAATATTTATTTGCCATTTAGTTTTTTATGCAATTTACATAATATATTTGATAGTTTATGAATACGTTGTTTTTGACCTTAAAATAAAGCACTTTCCCTCTGTACATGCTTGTGGGCACAAGCAGTTTTGTGGTGCTTGGAGTTCTTCATAATTAATTTAAAACAAATATTGCCACATTTATCGCTCAAGGTGGTGTATTTGTTCAAATAACACATTGTTTCATTTTACAATATAAAGAAATTACAACCTTAAAGTGTTTTTTCAAGAGTAATATTTCTGTAAAGGCTAGGGACAGAAAATGACCCTTCCTTGTGCCTGTAGTTTTATCATAGACAGAGCTGGTAATTTTTCTGGACTGAAAAAAATTAAGACTGCTGACAGCTTCCAGTTAAAAAATCCCACTTCTAATATTCAAATACACAAAAACACTTCCCAAAACACCCAATGTACTCGTTACATCTAAGAGGAGCGGCATCTACGCTAACATTAGTCCGTCCGTTTCTTCTTCTGAGATCACCGTAGCCACCTGAATCCAGTCCCTATACAAACCAGATGGTGGACCAGCACTTAGAGTTGACCTCTAAAGCCCTGAACGTCAGTGGAGACAAGTACACCTAGATGAGTCCAAGAAAAAGATCCCCAGTGAAGTATTAATCACTAAGACTACCATTAGCACAAGTCAGGGAAACTGCTGGTTCGTCTGGCCAGAGGGGAACTGACCCCCGGACTGAGTCTGCTTTCTCACACGGTTTTTCCTTCATTTCTGGAGTTGGGGACAATTAATTTACAACAATATTGCTGACTTGATTTCACAGATACTATTTAAACTGAACCAAGTTGTACCATGACTTCAATAAATTTCAATGCAAACTGAAAACTTTACTATTGTCCTTTTGCATTATTGACACTGTATTTTCCAATTTAATACTCTAAAGCTGCTGTGAAACAATCTGTATTGTTAAAAGATCCATATTAATAAAGGTTTAATAAAGGCTGTACAACCTACAAAACCAACCAACCTAAACGACTAAAATAGATACTAACTACTAACCTTAAACCAAACCCCAATCTTACAGTAAGTGTATGTTGTTAATTAAATTTACTTGCCTAGCAAGGACACATTTTTAATACATTTACCCCTTTGAATAACATTATTAATAAATGTCTCTGGTATTATGCATTAGAGTCAGTTTCATGAATGTCTTAGTCAAATGCTATATGAAGCTCGTTTTCTTCTGTCCTCTGTTCTCATCTCTCTGTATGTCTCTCAATCAACTCTATGAGCATTCTGAGGCATCATAAACCCATAAGAAGTGCGATATGGGATGCAATCAAGGTCTAATCACTTCAGCATGCAGATGAGCTCAGCGCAGCCTCATAGTGTCACATTTCAGGGACTTTTTCCTTCATTTGTCTTACGAGGAAACAATTCCAGATGAGACGAGAACATGAATGTCAGATGTGACTCACTCCTCAGGAGACAGCGATAATGTCATCTCTTCTCAGACATATGGATCTGCTCTTTGTACACCAGGTTTCAATATTGTAAACACCTGATGAGAAATGTGAGAGCAATAAAGAATGCCATTAACTTCAGATGTGACAACTCCAGAAATGTTCACGCATTCTTCTAAATGAAAAAAACAATGATTTAGGGCTATCCCAAAATCAAATTTAGACAAACCCAAAGTTCTTCAGCTAAAATGATCATGTATTGCATGTGAAGGCGTGTGTGGAATAGCTGGCAATCTTTATTTTGTAATTATTGCTTTAATTGTTTTTCCCAAAAACCATGAGCCAAAAGATCCAGGCAAACTTAAATACACCTGGCATTTTTTTAAGAAACAAAACCTGAGAAAAAGGAAACATTTTCAAATCAGCATAATGACATACAAAATACTATAACCTAATAAACACCATAATATGATGCACACCGCCTATCAGTACTTAGATTAGTCCAGATTTGGTGAAGTTCCACAGAACCTGTTTCAGTGTTTCATGGTTAGGGCTAAATCTAGACACTCTAGCACACTTTATTGTTCTGTTTAGTTAAAAAAAAAAAAAAAAGCAACTGAAAAACAAAAAAAGAGGTGAAATGACAGTAACAAATACAAAACATTAAAAAAATGAAAACAATGCAATTCATTTTTATTTTTATTTTTTTAAATAAGAATGTGCCTCAGCACTCAATGTTCAAACAAGCTCTTATAGCAGTGTCTTTAAATAGATCATCAACAACTTCAGAACAGAAGCCAAAGTGAAGCCAAAAAGCAAAATGTTCTCCAGAAGTCTCTTCTCTTGCGGTGTGCACCAGCAGAGCTGCTGAACATTTTGAGAATAAAAAAAAAAATATATATCAAACTGCTTGCATTCGGCGGCACTGTGCTACTGCGGGATGGTGTGGTTCGCTCTCTTTGGTGGAGGCGGTGGCATGAGCTCTGAGTCAGCCGGGTGTTTGCGGGACTGTGCCTGGGCGCACCGGTCCAAAAATTCAAAGAGAATTTCCTTTGTGACGGGATGCTGGATACTGCTGCACACAGCTGTCAAGACAACACGAGACAAAAGTGAGAACAACTAATAGATGCTGGATTTTAAGCAGAACTGGGCTGCAAGCTCATTAAAGCATGGGTGTACTAAACCACAATGACTGTACTAAAAATGCATTTTCTTTTTAAATCTTCAATACAGATAATGTTATCAAAATCATCCTTATCAACACCTATGAAAATGACTAAAATGCTGGGGGTTTGTAGCTTAGATGATAATTTAATTTTCAAAAACTTGTGATCCTTACCCATGGCTGTGTCATATGAGTTGGGGAAGCTCTTGTCTATCCTCTGACGCATGAACACCCAGGTGTTATTGACGAACGTGCATTCAATTATTTTATTATCATACTGCTTCAAGTCCTTTGTGATCTGGAGTGCAAAGAAAAATGGGGTATCAAGCATGAATTTCAAGAGAGACATTACAATTGCATCATTCAGACCAAACAGCTTTCTTGTAAACATGTACAAACCAATTTGTTGAATAGGGTTTTTTGTGTTAGTATTATGTCCAATGTCCATTTACTTGTAACTTTTATGTATTTTGTATTTTCTTTATTTATGCCACCAATTAAAGGGGTCATATAAGGCACATTTTCCACAAGCTGATATGATTCTTTAGCGTCGTAATGAAAAGTCTGTAATATCGTTTGTTTCAAATTTCTCAATGGTAGTGTAAAAAAACATTTTACCCTGTCAAAAACAGCTCTTTTCAAAACACTCTGTTCTGTATACTTCCCCTTAAAATCTTCATGAGCTCTGCTGACCCCGCCCCTTTTTTCACAGCGCTCTCAGAGGATGTTCATAGTGAAATTTGCTAATTAGCACATTATTAGGAAAGGCGATTTGCAAATATCGATTAAAAGAGATGATATTGACTGGAGAGGAGATTACTAGAAAAAACACTGGGTGGATTTTTATCATTAGAGGGTGGTTGTGTACACAAACTGCCAACACACATTTCATTTCAAACTACTTGTAAAAGTGCATCTGGCATTACATGACTCCTTTAACACGGGTATCAAATCCTGTCCTAAAGAGTTTAGCTCCTATCCTAGTTAAACACACCTAAACCAGCTAATTAAGGTCTTCAGGGTTACTAGAATCTTTCAGGCAGGTGTGCAGAAGAGTTAATTCCTTCTTGTATCTGTTTCACAATGTTCTGACAACTTTGTCAGCCTAATTTTCAACTATTTTGGCAAATTTCGATTTAATGTTGTGCAAGATCATTTTTCAGCAGTTTTCATCATTACACTGGATGCCCTTCCTGCCACAACCCAGTCCTGAGATTACAATTTTTGCATCTCTCCGCTAAATGTGTCTGGAGCTTGTGCTCTAACCACTAGTCTGTGGTTCAGACAAATTGTTGGTACTTTTTGTAGGTTGTAAAGTAGCTGCCAGTGCGTAATGTGTAATTACAGCCACAACACAGATGTCTCAATACATGACAGTTTCACAAAGGCCTTAAGAAAACAGGAGCGTGTTTGGCCCAAGTAAGCGAGAGAAAGAAATATCTCAAAGATAAAGAGACTGGATCCTCGCTAAACCATGGCAGGTTGGTGTGTGGGGGAGGAAGTGAGCTGGCAGTAAAGCCGCCCCCTTCTGGGCCTATTGGCATGATGGGATGAGTAAATACCCTCACCATCCAACAGTGAAGGGCATCTGTGAGCACAGAGGGGAAGCTGAACATTTCAGGACTGACATATACACAACAACATTCCAAGGATTAATTAACCTTTGGTGGTACGGTACCTTTCCTCGCAAAAAAACAACCAGAACGCCTATCTACAATACAGTGTGGCTGTAGCGAAGAGAACGCAAACACCGACCACTTCACAGACTCCGGCAGATAAGAACACAGCCAAATATAATAGAGGCGGCAGGCCAAAGATTCTGCGCACACGCTTTTCACACCCCACACAACTACATACGCACGACCGTGGCAGAGATCCAGGGATGTTGTTCGGCTTTCGTCTGGCACGGTACATGATGCTCCTGTTAGTTTTGGATCGGACCATCGTGACACTGCGGTCACCCTCTTGAAGTCCTGGCAGCCATTTACAAACACCACACGGTGCCTAAAGCAGCCAAATCCACTCCATTACAGATAAAACCTGCCAAACACCTTCTTAGTTTGTATTGATGATACGGCAGTCAACAATAAAAAAGTAAATCAATTTAATAAAAGTAACAGTCAAGGCCATAGCAGCCCCTCCAAATACATTCTGGCAAATAATCATCGCATTTTAAAGGTGCAAAGAAATCAATGCAAACAGGCACTAAATGGTAAGCTACTACGGCTGCTGCCTATTTACCAACATCAGCAAATCAGATGTGACTATCATGTGATTATTATTCATTGATTCAAGCATTTTTTTTAGATGATTCATAAACCCTGACCAAAATTGCAATGAGAATGTTGAATGTTGAAGCTCTGTTTTGGTGAAATGGAATTCGAATTTGGAAAGCTTTACATCAGACTTGACCTGGACTCATGAACAAAAGGCTCTATTGTAGCAAGTAGATATGGCTATTTTCTTGAAATTCTGTTCCACAAGTTAGATAAGGAGTCTTTTGTGCACTTTTTCCTCCCTGTGTATGATTCAGTGGTGAGGCCAGAAATCCCCAAGTGAGACAGAGCGGACATCTATCATGTGCCCCCTCTCTCAAACTTCATTCTTGACTTCAAATAATAGAAATTTCTTTAATGGCATAGTTACTAAATATTACAGCTCTAATTTTTTTTCTTCCAAGAACAGGTGCATGTTTTGAATAGAGCATGGGGCAGCCGTGGCTTAATGGATAGAGACTTGGACCTGTACCCAGGTCTGGCAGGGATTGTAGGTGGTGGGAGTGAATATCCACCTTCAATACCACGACTGAGGTGAGACCCTTGAGCAAGGCACCAACCACCAACTGCTCCCCGGGTGCTGCAGCACTGGCTGCCCACTTCTCTGGGTGTGTGTTCACGGTGTGTGTGTCTGGTTGTTCACTTCTCACTGCTGCGTGTGTGCACTTGGATGGGTTAAATGCAGAACATAAATTCTTTTTATGGGAAACCATTAGGGGTGTAACGGTTCACAAAAATCACGGTTCGGTGACACAGTGGTGTCACGGTTCGGTATGTTTCCGATACAGCAAAAATAAAAAGGAAAACATTAGAATTTATTTGATTTTTTTTACCACATTTTTATTTATTAAAACCAACATAAACGTATGAACAACACTGGAGCTATACTTCACATATCTTCTGGGGTTTCTTCTTAGCAGCAAATAAAACAAAACCTTCTTTATAAACAAAACCAAATGCTCCTTATAAAAAATGAAATGTAATATTGTAGTAGTTATAAACTAATAGATAGAAAAGAACAATTTTGTTTTTAAATGGAACTCTGTTTCAATAATTTTTTAAGGTTTTTTTTTTTTTTTTAGTTCAGAAAGATGAGAGTGTCCACATTTTCTTTAGACAGCACAGATCGTGTCTTCAACGCATGGGCCACTGTTGTGCTTCAGTTACAGAAGGTCACAATCTTTCTGTTAGTGATCATCTAACTTTTAGTGTTAGTGAGTTTGTATCATTTTACAGACTCGAAAAATGAACAAATCATTCAAGAATGACCCATCACTACCAGTGGTGGAAAGAGTATTTAAAATTTGTACTCAATTACAACTATCGTTACATTGCTGAAATAATACTCAATTACAAGTAAAAGTACTGGTGTCAAAACAGTACTTAAGTAAAAGTACAAATTACTCTTCTCAAAAAGTACTAGTTAAAAAAGGTTTTCATATATAAAGATCTAAAAACCTTACTTATGTTTCAGTGCATGGTTGGATAGTAGTGGTTAAGAATATCTGAACACTAAACTGTGCTAATAGCTACATCCACAATCTCATATAATACTGAAAAATTATAATCTTTATAAAACTGAAATTCCATGAAATACCAAATTCTGGTGCATTTCACATACAGCCAATACAATTTCCAGTAGCATTTCCATGGGGCAGGCGTTGATCTATTTGGTTGATAACTTTTTACGAAGTTTAAAACTGGATTAAAGAGAAACAATTTCTATTTTAAAAGCACAGAGATATGGCGACTGCACACAGTCTGAGCGTGCACAAGCAGTACAGGAGTGAGGACAGTTCATTTGTGTGCGTTTAACCCTATTTGAGATTGCGCAGCCAGTTCTCTGTCATTACAGGGCTGTATTCTCATGTTACAATAAAGAGCCAGCCACATTTTCATGGGAATGATTAAATGTACGCGGAACACCTGTAATTCCATGTGGACATTCAGACTGTGTGATTGACAGAAGGCGGATGCGAGGAGAGAAGAGCGAAACGCAGCACGTGTATATTCATGGACCACAACATAGTGCTCATTGGCTTAAAGCAGCAATATGAAACTTTTTCTTTGTTCAAGATTTGCGAAATGTGTATGATGAGTGCGTACATCATGAATTCTGCTTTCAAGCCTCCGATCTATCTTATCCCGAATCTCTACGGTACACTTATAATAAGTGCTTATATTCGAACTATTGTATCCTGGTCAGGCCGCCACCGCTGCGGAGTAACACATGCGTACATGAATCACCATAGAAATAAACATGGAGAAGTAGCTCCGGTTAGAATGTTCTTCGTCAGCCTTTCCTGGTTTAGATATCATTGCTTTTATTGGTCCATTCACGACTAGACATCTTTATTGGCTGCTGAAATGCATCAAAGGTTTGAAAATCAACTAAAAATGTGGGTGTACTCGGTAACGGACTATAATTTAAAAGTAACGAAGTAGTTTATTTTGCCAAAATTGTACTTAAGTACAAGTAAAAGTACAGCTTTAAAAATATACTCAAAAAAGGACAAGTAAGTGAAAAAACGACTTAATTACAGTAACGTGAGTAGTTGTAATTTGTTACTTCCACCACTGATCACTACTTTCTGTTCTTTGCTAGGGGGGCTCAATAACATTTAGCATTTTCTTAAAATCCACGGCTATAAATGTACCGATTGCTGTTACCGATTCGATACGATATCGATTGTTTTGCCCTGTTCAAATCTGTTGGAAATGCCTGCCTGAATGCTGCGGGGATAGTTTGTAATGTGGGTGTTTCTAGTTTTCATCTGTTTGGGGGTGGGAAGGGCAGACAGCATGTAGACTGTCCCATCGTTTGCGCTGACTTGCTTCATTTCTTTCTTTCTGAATG
>JAUMHI010000065.1:913343-950637 GCA_032359435.1 Enteromius unitaeniatus
GGGGGTGGGAAGGGCAGACAGCATGTAGACTGTCCCATCGTTTGCGCTGACTTGCTTCATTTCTTTCTTTCTGAATGCGTACCGAAACGAAAGCTTCGTACAGAATTGTTCAATACGAATTTCGTTACAGAAACGAGTACTAGAAACCATACTTGGCCACATGTACACGTCCTTTCCTTTCCTGTATTTCATCAGGCATGTGACAGGCTCAAATGTTGGGCTGTTTCTTGGAAATCCAATTTTTTTGTAGCTATTGTTTTCTGTCATTATTTTCTGTTTATCATATGTATCTTTACATTAGTCCTGTGCTTCAACCCAATTTAGGGGTATTTTTAGATTTACTGTAGACATTTTTTGACTGCATCTCTTTTCTTAAATATTGACTGCTTTATGTCAGTCATAGAGTGGGTTGGATGTTAAGGACGGCACTCGCTAACTGTTCCTCATCACTCATTCTGCAAGGACTCTCCACTCTGAGCTCATAAGGATAATTATTCCATAAAGTATAAAAAAAATATTACCGATGAACCCACAACTTTCCCACTAAGATTCACTTTATCATATCTTGTTTGTTACTGTGAGAAACAATCACTCTAAAAGTGAGTCAAGACCACAAACTATGGAACAATTATCCTTCTAGATCATGGACATCCTAGCCAGCCACCACTGATTGAAACACTGGTCATGTTTACATGCATGAAATTAAAATTCAATCAAATAAAATCACACGCATGTACATTATGTGAGCTATGATTATTCAGCAATTGTGTTTAATTTCCTTCCATTAGTACATTCCTGCATGTTGATAGATTGAGAGGAGCAGTAATGTGGCCTCTTTATTGCCTACAGTCCACTGCAGCACTTCAGCACAATGACAACAACTGCTTTCCTGTCCTTGTTTAGAGAAACTCCATGTCTATCTGTGGTAATTGCACCACATATTTATTTGCTAAATAAACAGAATCATTTAATAAAAATAGTCAGCAGCATATCATATGTGGTTTTGAGCAAAAGAAAACAATTACCAGTTACCATAGTTACACATTCATTTACTACAGAGTGTGTTTTAGAAACCTAGCCTAAATGTAGTTTAGCGGGTGTCTTGCCAACTGAAAAAAACTATTTACAAAAGAGAAATCACACTTGGATTGATGACCAAATAGATTTGTGAACACAGACAGCAACTCCAAAAGGCATGTCAGCCTTACAAAATAGTGCTCTTCATCTGAAGTTTATGAGAGACTTAACGCACAATTGATTTCAATAGAGTGTGCATTAACATGCTGCGAAGATCATTCTGTATTTTTAAAAAAATTATACATAAATTATCCACAACATTTCTGCATTTATAATCAGTGTTCTTCACTCTACTGTATCTTCTATCTTTTTGTTACTTTATTTATTATTTTTTTCAGGGACATGACACATAAATAACACAGAATCAGTGTAAAATGTGAAGTATTTAACTGGGATAAATAAGGTAATCTGTAGTTTCAATTATTACACCAATATCCCAATAAATATTCACAATTTTGATTTGACAACCATTTGATTAAATTTTTTCTTTCTTTCTTCTGGTTGTAAGTTCTGTCAGGACCTATATCAATTATATTCTTGTTTTGTCTTAAGGCAATTTTTAAATAAATAAACTGTACTTCTTAATGATTTGTTAGAATCGCTCCTTGTAGCAGGCCTCGTGTACATCCCTGTTATTTAATTTATGGATACAAAATTAGTTGTGGAACAAAACTCTTAAGAATCTTAAAAATAACACTAATCATCTATTCCCAATGCAAAAAAGAAAACTTAATTATAACTATTTGGATTTTTATCTAATATATTAATAGCTTATGTCAACAAGCTTAAATGGCTGTTGTGTGATTTGTTAAGAACAAATTGATGTGGTCAGTGAAAGCCGAAATCATCAACCCAAAGCAAAGATTTTTACCTTGAATATTTCATTCACTGAGATCCTATGTGTGATTTAAAGGGTAGGGTATGTGACTCAAAAGCATTTTTTGTTATGCTGACTGTAACTATCTTCCCATCCCAATCACACAAGTGGTGTAAATGTAGTTTTAAGTTTCAAGATTTATTGTCATATACAAATAACAATGAGGCATCATTACCGTAATGAAATTCTTAGATCTGTGTTCTCCCAACTTTGCATAAACATATAAATATAGAAATATAAGAAGAGGAAGAAGAAGAAAAAAAAAAGCTAAAGTGCAAGTAAGCTAAAGATAATTTAGTATTCACATACAGTATAACATGGCATTGTTTAAAGTGAAATTGTATTTATATTTAGTCTGTTAAAGTGGACCATAAAATGTTTGTCCAATAATATCCCTTTAACCGAACATTATGATATGCTGTCCTACCTGCCTGTCCAATCCAATCTCATGGCAATTCATATGTATTGTATGTACTTGTACAAATTCATAGGATTTTGGCTAAATTGCACATTTTCCCAATTCAAATGATTTTGTACAAATGGATTCTAATTATGTTATTCCTCTGTGCTGTTTTTGTTACAAACAAACTTTTTCTTTTACACAACATGATTTTAAAAAAATCATAATATGATTTTTCACGTTATCTTAATAGTTATGATCCTTGGTGTCATTGGGCCTTTACAGTTGTTTGTGTCCGAATAGTCTTACTCCTTCAAAAATAAATTTACAAAAGCTGTCACTGGAGCGGTACCTTTTCAAAAGGTACGTGTGTACCTAAAGGATTCATTTTGATACCTTAGAGGTACATATTAGTACTTAAAGTGTACATATTTGAATAGGTACAAAAGTGTACCTTTTGAAAAGATACCGTCCCAGTGACAGCATTTGTACCTTTATGTCTGTGAGTATACAATATGTTCCATCTCATGATATGTTTTACTGTTGTGTAAAAAAAAAAGCCTGCACATGAATTGCACTCCTCCTGTAGGATTCCTCAAACTGCAGGCCAATCGCGGGGTCTCAGAACGAAGCTCTTGTTTAACACCATGTTCATCTGTCTGACTCAATTAATTAAAAGCACATCATGTAAAGAGCGCTTGACAATGACAGGACTATCTTTAGCAGACAGAGGGAACGCTGACAGAAGGAATTATCAAAGATGTGAACCAATGTTTCTCTCACCTTCATTTGTGCAAAGGGCATGTCATAGCTCCCCACGTACAGGAGGCCCACCGTCTGCGGGATCAGTCTGGAGAAAGAGCAAAAATAAAGATCTAAATTAAATTTCACATCCGGACAAGCAAGCATTGTGCTATTCCCCAAGACAGCGGAAGTCAGGGAAATAATAGCAGCTCTGCTATGGAGGATGTCCTCCGATACTGCCGTGTAATTATTCCGGGCTTCATAATAAGTGCCTGTAAGACTTTCACAGTCAGGATGAGGTTCCCAAATACAAAGGCAACAAGGGCTTTAGAGGCGTAGACTTGAAAGGGAATGTTCAGAAGGGAGGGTTTTTAAGGACAAGGATCAAGGATTTTAAAATCAATATTAAAATTAATTTTGAATGAGATGCTGGTAAATCCAACTGCAGTGGCACTGGCCTGACTGGCTCACTGAAATAACTGCACTAAACACAGCACATAAATATATATGTATACAAGTATGGTCAGAGGTGGGTAGTAACAAGTTGAATACATTTTTTGGGTAACTAATACTTTTAGAGTATATTTAAAGAAGAGTACTTTTACTCAAGTAAATGCTTAGTGAAAAAACTGTATCTAACTTTGTTACTGTGGGTGACGCTTACAAAACATTTGTTTACATTTTGCAGAACAGACGGAAGAAGATTCTTAAATGTGCATTTGTTTCGTTAAGTTCAGTATCGGTCATGTGGGGAGTTTTCACTCTTCTCTGTATTTAGGTTAAAGAGGCCTATATATAGCCTATAACATAATTAATATACTATAATAATATACTATAAATTAATATAATTTAATTCAATAATGTCTGTAACTAAACTTTAGCTCTGGTTGCATCATGGGTAATGCAAACATTACTTTTTTGCTATCGGACCTAAACAATTTACATTTAAATAAACAATTTCCACTTACTGATAACAATTTATGAGTGCAATTAGTGTTTTGATGAGTGCGAAAGTACATGTGTTGTATTGTTTTTGTTTTTTGTTTAAGGACCCCCTCGAAAACGAGATGTGTCATCTCAAGGGGCTATCTTCCTAACACTAATAAAAATTTACAATTTAAAATTTACCATTTCACTGAATTGCAGTCTGTACATATTTGTTCACATCTCGAAACACGCGTTCTTATAGATATTTCCAGTGGCCAAAATAAATGTAGGTCACGTAGCTGATACTTCACATTGAAAGAGGAATATCTGAAGAACCTAGAAACACATGTCATTTCTGTATCTGTCATCTTTTCATCTTTATAATAAAGCAATAGGCCATGGTATACAGTGAAAGAGCTAAGGGGTGTTTCTAGGCACAACGAGTTATTCTATATGGTTATTCAATAAATGTAGTATGGTATCACAAAGCAACATAGTTCCTAAGAAATGGTTGTGGTTCCAACAAAGTGGTTGGCAAACAACACACAAATGTAAACAACAGTGTATTTTTGAAATTTACAACAGTTTTGAACTTGGCTCAACCAATCAGAATCAAGAAGTGGAACTATCTGTTTCATAAAGTAATTTTTACCCTCCTGTAATTTGGCTCCAAATCTCCACCTCTGCAAAATAGTAGATCAGTCAGTAAATATACATCTAAGAAACATCTACAAACTTTCCTCTAAAATATAAAATATCTTCCTTTGTGTTCTGCAGAACAAAGTAATTCATAGAAATTGAATGGCTTAGCTCCTCAGTACTTGAGCGAGCTCTTATCCCATTGTAGTCCTCCATGTCTGTTGCATTCTCAAAACTCTGTCCATTTGAAAATACCTAGAATATCAAAATCTACTGCGGGCGGCAGATCTTTTTCCTATTTAGCACCCAAACTCTGGAGCAATTTACCTAATACTGTTCGGGAGGCAGGCACACTCTGTCAGTTTAAATCTAGATTAAAGACACATCTCTTTACTCTGGCTTACACTTAACACACCAATACACTTTTATTAATCAAATCCATTAAAAGGACTGTTAGGCTGCATTAGAGTTAGATCAGCCGGAAACCGGGAACAATCGCCTTAACACACGATGTACTGTGCCATAAGAATGGCATATATACTAATATTAGTCTGTCTCTCTCTTATTCTGTTCCTCAATCCATATCCACATCAGATGGTGTCCCAGCACAAAGAGATGATCTTCATTGGAGACAAGAACACATTGATGAACTCCGTGGACAGATCGCCGGAACCAGATGCACACAAACACACTATACTTATATATACTATACTAAGGGACTATGTGACTATCATCGTCTTGACTACAGAGACCGTCTCAGCATTTTATAAATAAATAGATTAATCTCGTCATTATACATTACAATTACTCTGTTCTCCTATTTGATAATGTTCAGTGCTTTGCTACAATCTGTATTGTTGCTATATAAATTAAAGTGTAACTGTAAGCGCTATATAAATTAAAGTGATTGATTGAAATTGGGAACTACTCGAAGGTGAGTAAATGATGACAGAATTTTCATTTTTGGGTGAACTATTCATTTAATTAAAAACAAACAAACAAAACAACAACTTTTGAAGTTTTTGGCGAGAATAATAAAATAGCGCTGTATATTATCAATAAATAATACTACATTTACTGTATATTAACAGTGCCTCCCTGACCCATAACTGGAAGATCAATTGTTTGATCTGGCATATAATATCTTTGAAATATCTTTACAATTCTCAGCAAATAATGCTTTACCAAAATATTAATTAACCCTTCATATTGTAATATATTCTGTTGAAACTTTATATTTTATCAAAAGTTTAATGAATCAAAAGCCAAAATAAAAATCAACCAGATTTAAAAAAATTTGCAATCATCACATCATACCTCCAATCATATTAATCTTAAGTGAAAAAGAAACAATCAGGGACTCTACAAATGATTCCAAACAAACAGAGAGTAGAATCCTGTAGCCCTCTCCTCTCTATAATGGTCCCAGCTGTTCACATGTACACGCCCACTGAAATGTGTTACCATCCAAAATAGTCGTAAATCACTGGGGAGGAGACCGGATCCGATCCCTGACAATGAGGGCTAAAGAACACCCTGCCAGTCAGGCGCTGTATATTTGGAGCCAATGACTGTGTTCAGCCTTGGTTACTGTGCGTCCTGTGTGCTCGTTTTATCACTTCAAAAGCAGATACTTTTGTCAAATAATGAAATTAATGTAACTGTCTACACACTCATTTGAATGTGGACTAGATCTCTGCATCAGTTGTCCAGAGACGAGACTTAACGTCCACAGAAGCTGAGCTGCTGGTGTTTTGATGGGCCGGGACTAACATTGAGACGTCTCTTTAGCAGCAGGCTGTGCTATTACTGTTTCCATAATTGGCATAGCAATGTGTGAACTGCTGAAACGTGCATTTCTCTCTTTCTAGTATAATTAAGACCATCAAGCTCAACCATCTGTTGACTGCTCAAAAATCCATTTAGGAGTATCTAGACCTCTTTATTCATTTGATGACAGTGTTTCAGAGGAGATTCTGTGAATTTTATTCGTGTGAAACACTGTCGTGAACAGACTGGATGAAGCTGGACGCAATCTGTGAAGCCTGCAGTTCAAAATCGTAAATGAGCATTTATACTATCAGTGATTAAATGGTTACCACGGTATCCAGCTGTATCAGCCAGAAGATCACTCTCTGCGCTGTCATTGGCTGATGCTGTACTGTGAGACCGCTCATTTGCATAAGAGTCAAGAGCATTATAAATAAGAACATTCTTAATAAAGAACAATTTAATGACTCGAAAAATGTCCATTAGGTAATACAATATACAACTTGAATCAACAATGTCAAAATTAACATGTGACCCTGACACACAGTCATGAGGGTCTATAGGGGCCTTTTTCCACATGCTTCTAGATATTGGTCAAACCACGTTATTATATATTTTCAAAAAACAATACTAGAAGAATATGGCAACCTACGTAAGGTTTTCTTTGTAAAAGCTGAATTAATAGTACGTGTCATTTTAAAATTCTGTCAGAATAATGGCAAAAATGATTTCCTTCCTTAGTATATTTAAATATCTTAATGACTTAAAAAAACTTTTAGTTTTTGCTTAAAACAAGCAAAAACATCTACCAAAGAAAAATAATCTGAATTTAAAGGCTAAACAAGAAAATTTTTCTTGCTCCAATGGCAGATATTTTTGCTTGTTTTAAGCAAAAACTAACATTTTTCAGAAAACAACTCGATCATATTAAGACATTTTGCTAAATGCATCCTGATTAAAAACTTTAGATATTTAAATATTTATATTATGAAATTAGAATATACAAAAAAAAAAAAAAAAAAAAAAAAAAAAAAAATAAAAAATATATAAACTTCACAGTCAAAGTATGTATAAAATGTATTTTTGAATTTTTTTTTTTTTTGGACAAAAGTTAAACAGCCCAAACTACCAAGCAAGCAAGCAAATCCTATAATGGCCAGGTCAGCCAAAAACACGAATACACAAGTATGGTCTTCAACGCTTCTGATTGTGTTTGTCTTGTGTTGGGAGTAGGGCACTTGTCACAGAAAGGGAAAACAGAGGGTGGCCAAGCTGAAAATGGGAAAATAGTTCACCTTTTAACAGGTCCAGGACTCCAAAGGAGAGTGTCCTGATCTCTTATCATAGAAAGCCTCTGGGAGAGGGCAGCTGCAAATAGCTCTGTACTAAAAGTTTAAATGGTGGTGAATCAAATAATCTCTGATAATCAAATGTGAATAAAATCATCTCTGGTCAATGACACACGGAAAAAGGAAATATTCATGTTTTGCGGTGTGTGGTTTAACGGTAAGGCAGAGTTTTCGCCTTCACGAGCACTCTCTCTTGAAACTGAACTGGGAACTTGCAGCTTTTATAGTGTTCAAGGTCAGGGGAGATGTGTCCAAACAGATCCACACCTGTATTATGAATTTGGAAAGCTTTAGAGGTTTAGCTTCTTTCATACTACGGATGTTCAACAGGAGGAGGTTTGATTTTTAATTTACACTTTTAGGTTTTAAGGCAACAAAGGCTTTTTACAAAAACGTTACAAGACTATTGACCATTTAAAGAATCCATTTCGCTGCTTTTAACACATGGAGCGTGCTTGTGGCCTGACTAATGAATGTTGATCTGTTTTCAAAGCGCGCAAGTTTAAAGTACAATTTCATTCCTTAAAAATTGCACCAAATGAACCCAAGGTCTTCTCATTACCGCTCTCCAACAGTCAGTGACATCTATGCAAAGTCAGGGGTTCTTTTATTATTTTACCCATCTCATTTCAAAGCTCTCGGCAAATAAAGAGGGCATGGTGAGAGGGAAAAACACTCACAGATAAAGAAAGAGAGAGAGAGAGCTGTGTGGGAGGAGAGTGGAGATGTCATCTTTCTCTGTTTCCTGGCAGGGAAGTAACCCTGCTAATAACCTAAGCCGCTCGCTGTCACATCTGCAGTAGAAAAGCCAGGACTCTATGATGCTTCGTTGACACTAGAATCAATGCATTCCTAGTGGACCTTCAGTTTACATGCTCCCATTACTATCATCATTTCATAAATATTTTGCTTTTCATTTTTAGTTTGTGTGCTTGAATTGTTTTCGTAAGCTGCCTTATTATCCATCTTTACTCCCAAGAGCCATCCCTCCATGCATGCATTCTGTCTGCTCTATTTTTGCTTTACATATACATGCGTCAGATGAACATCTTTCCCACCGCATCATGTCCGGACGTTTTCCTTTCTTACGTTTCGAAAATGGCCTGTCATGTTAAAAATAGTTCAAGTTTTGTTGCGCAGGGCATCAATGTCAGATTTACACCAATGGTCCAATCAGAGGAGTGTGGGGGCGGGGCCCTTGAGTGCTCAGAGTATACAGTAGCAACTGTGCGTTCGCCTCAGGGTTCAGATGCTGCATTTTTGGTGTGTTCAGAGCAGAAACTGAATTTTAAGTCCTAGCCTCCTTTTCCAGAGATATTTCACTAATACAATCAATATAAAGTTAAAATGAAAGACTGCCTAATAACCCGAACACATGGAATGCATGATAACACATTGATAACCACTACACAGATGGAATTTTTCCTTCATAATGTAAGACCATGACTGAAAGCACACAGAATGTGTTTTGCAATCCAGTGCATTGATTTTTAAAGAGCTCCTATTATGCCATTTTAAAAGGTGGCTAATATTGTTTTATGAGTCTCTTAAAACAGGTTTACATGTATGCAAGGTCAAAAAACACTTTAGTTTTCTCCAAAAATCTATTTAATTTTACTCCACAGAGCTTGTACCAAAACTACCATGGACAGTGCTTTTATAAGTGAATCGGGCACACCTCTACGTTGTGAACTTCAGCATTGTGAAAATGCATTACACTGCGTTAAGCCATCGTTTATCATTACTTACGTCACATTTACACATAGCCGGCTATTTATAGAAACAAATATTTGCTCCCCTCCATTTCAATAATAACATTGTGCATACAACATAGTTTTCAAAAAACTTAATGTAAATGTAAAAAACCTATGTAAATAGGGCGCTCACATGACGTTAAGCATTTTCTGGTGCATAACCAAACCGCAGGAAAATACCTGCGTCTTCCCTTCGTGTAAACGGGGCCTTAAACTAATGAGACAGAAAGACAGTCAAGCTGCATCAATCAAAATGTTTCGACTGCATTAGGCCCACAGCTGAATAACAGAACTACAGAAACGCAAGTTAGCCGGTGATGAAAATGTTTATGCAAAGAAAGAAGACGAACTACTCTCACTGTAGTGTTGCTGCAGGTGCCATGTTCTGGAGACGCTGTATTTTGTGAAAGTTAAACTACATTGTTGGTGCTTCCAAAAGAGAACACAACTAAAAATCAGTTGTCAAGTTGTATTCACAACACTGTTCCAGTAGAGCTCAACACAAATAAGAGTGTGTTCACTGCATTTACCGAGAACTGATTCTTAAAACCTGCAGAGCTGTCTATGCTGTCTGTGCACAGAGACTATAAAACAAAGTCAACAATTAAATTATTATTGTCAAACAAAATAATTCAAATCATAAACAAAACCTCTAGACCTCTAAAGATGCATTTCAATTACAAGATCGTGAGTCAGGATTGCTAATCTCATCTTTGTGATACTAACTCATAAAACACTATTCTATTAATAATTCAAATAGAAAAATCTCCTTAATATTTCCAGCTGAAATATTTTTTGTTGATACTTTGCAGCAAGCTTTAGCCTATTTCGTGGTGGGAGCTGTTTGACAGTCACAGTAAAACAGTCTCATGTTGTTTCCACCAGCATGGAATTTTTTTATTAATTAATTAATTAATTAATAATTAATGGATTCTTAAAATATAAAAAAATAAGGAGAAGCTGAAAAACACGCCCAATGCCTCGTCTGCATCTGAGCTATGATGCAAAAATTGGCCCAAAGCCACGGGTATTTAGTTAACCCAGTTGTGCTCATTATAAAATGCAGGGCTCTATCAAAATTCATCCTGTAAAATTATTTTGACATTTCGTTACCACGAAAATGGTACTTTAAACCCTTTAAGCAGTTCTGATTTCATAAACTTTTTTTAATCTAACAAAATGCCTGATTGTAGAGGTTTCTTGATGGGTTTCAAGGATTTATAATTGGTGAAGTAATATTACAACGATTATGTTTAAATTTGTGACAGAAAAATCCATGGAAAAATCCAAAAATACCAAAACGTAAAACAATATTATTTGATTTTATAGCAAATTTTGAATCCAAAACATTTTGTAATATATATATATATATATATATATATATATTTTTTTTTTAATGTAAATCTTTTTTCTAGCACAGTATATGTTATTCACAGCAGTAAATACACATTTATTACTTCTTTACACTTGCATTTTCGAATTTTATTTTTTTATTTTAGAAAATAATCTGTGGATCGTATTTAAAAAGAGACCAACCTTAGATATGTATTTCAAAGCGTTAATGAATTACAACCATTTATGTATGCATTTTCACATCAAGTTTAAAAACTTAAAAACAGAAAGTATTAAACCTTTTCTTTAGTTTAATACACAGTTTACACAATAAAAACATTTCTATAAATAAGCTTAAAAAATAGTCTGTCAGTGCCATTAACAGAAAAGTGACATTATAAAAAATAAAGCTTTCTTATATCATGTGAGAAAAAGCTTATCATATATATATATATATATATACACACACACACACACACACACACATATTTATTTATTCTTTTTTGCTGTGGCCCACTGTGTTGTTGTTGTTTTGGAAGTGAATAGTGTTCATGGCAAGGGAGGTGTGAGAAACTGGAAATACATGTCATGAAAACGTATCAGGGTTGATGGAAATGGATTTCAATTGTTTTCTAAAACATAGCTCAAATTGTTCTGCTGTAGTTTTGGTTTTCTTTCCTGCAGTCTCATGTCTTAATATCGCAATTATAAAAAATGGTGGCTAAGTCTGGTGCCTAAAACACGTTGTGAGACCGCTGTGTTCTGCTCCATTCCATTGCACGCCGTCTAGCTACTTATCTTGTGTGTACCTTCCCCAAGGCAGAAAATTATACACAAGAATGATCCAATACCCAACACAAACAAGCACTAAAATATATGGGTGAACCTCATGAAAACATTGCCCAGTCATAGTAAAAAAGAAATGATATTTTGCACTACAACATTTAAGTAAATTTATTTATTTTAATTGCCTAATTTTCAAGAAAGAATCTTTTTTTTTTCTCCGTTCGAATATGTGGAGAAATATAACCTGGACATGTTCTTGGTGAGATTTACACACATGGAAACAACAACAAAAAACAACAATTGCTTTATATACGAAAGTCTTTACAGAAGGGTCAGCACTTTCCCTCTGGACCGCCTGCATTTAAAAGATAAGCCCAGCTCATTTGAGGACAGTAAAATCTCGAGTCTGGACAGAGTGGACAGATGGGTTGAGAGAGGCGTAAATGAGGAATGCTAGAGAACTCACACTTTATGCTTCGTTACGTTTCTTCTGAGAGAAATGTCAAGCCGCACATAATCAAAGCCACCAGTCTGTTCAGGAACGGGCCTCACGAATCACATTTTGGAGCGTATTATGTTCCGAAAACTAGCGACTTGAAAAGTTGCTAATGCTGCAACCACCTGCGTGTGACTCAGAGCCGAATGTTTCATAATCGCTCACACACCAGCGAATACGTCGAGATAAAGGCAGACACACAGGAGAAATCCTCCTAGATGTCTTTGTCTCTGTGCGAGTTGTGGGAAGTTTGCACGGATGTGTTCTGATGTTTAGCATTGATTTGAGCATAGTGAATGCAGTTGCCATGGCGACGATGACTCACCCCTCCCCGCCGACTTTGGTGATCTTGAGTCTGAAATCGACCGAGTTGTGGCTGGGCGGCTTCCACTTCAGAATGTCATCACATCTGCCCGGCTTATATTTCTACAGGGACGCAAAAAACACAGACACAAATCACTTTACGACATGAAGCAAACAATGCAGGAGAAAAACAGTACTCCTATATTAGCTAAAAAAAGGATTATCAACAGCAATGCATCACCAATTTGTAGGGTGCTTTGAAAACAATGAGACCCAAAAGACGAATGAAAAACCTGTTGCACACTGTTGCGATTGATAGTATGATTGTTTTTTAGAAAAAAATGGCCTTTAAGTTTAACTGTAAAAAATGAAACCCTTTTTTAGGTGTCAATTTAGTTATGTCAAATGAATTTTAAAATGTAAACATAACTTTTTAAGTGTTACTATAAATTACACTTAGATGGACTTAAGAATCTTATGTTTACTTGATAATAAATGCATCATTTTTAGAAACATGATTTTGTGTTCATCATCTCAATCATCCCAGTTTTTATTGAGTTATAAGTTTTGACCCAAACAATAAAAACTACACAACATTAAATATAAAGGTACGGATTTAAATATCATCTTAATGAGACATATTATTAGGAGATAAAGAGTTGATAGTTTTAGTGCACCAAAATGATATTTACAGCATTTTATAACATTGATTGATTTACATTACAAGCTATAAGAACTTCTTTCAATTCTTTTTTGTTTTCCCCCATATAAGCATCAGCATCTGCAATAAGTTGCATATTTTTGCTTAGTTTAGGCCTCTGAATAAAACTGATGTGATTTTTTTCTTCCGAGTATGAGATTCATATTCTCACTAAATCACATTATATATGAGCTGTGTATCAAACATGATACTTAAAAAAAAAAATTGGCAGCTTTAAGCCAATGGAGGAGTGTTCACCTGCAATTCGTTTTGCATTTTCATTTAACTTTGCTTTGTGTGGAAAGTTCTGAAAGCCCAATATTGTATGAAGTGTTAAAATTAAGATATTTTTATATAAACCTGAGAGATTTCTGTCTCGCCTACTCCATGATTCCATTTGAAACAACATGAGAGTTGGAAACTGATGACATAATTGTCATTTGTGGCTAAACTATCCTTTTAATGTTTTGAAACAGCCAGAATTGGAAATAGTTATGTTATGGTGAACATTGTCCTGTCTTCAATATTTTGCATTTTTATCGTTCCACTACAATATTTTCTGCTCGTTTGAGTCATGTGGTGTAAACCTGGTGGGCTACCACAAGTGCACAGCGGTTTGGTGCATCTAGACCAATCAGTAAACATTTATCTGCGACATAAGCGAGATGTAAAGAATTTAAAGTATGAAGCTTCCATGAAATACAACTTATAGGAATTTATGTAAACGCAAATACCATAAGATGTCTTTCAGAGAAAAAAAGCTGTAGTATGGCAAACGTAAACATAATACATATATAATTGCCTCAAATTGTAGAAGATATGAGAATAACTTTATAATAAAACTATATAGAAATTCATTGTGCTTTCCTTTTATGAAATGGGTCTACATAAATGAACAAATGTCTTTATATTGTGTGCTACAACAAATAACTATAGTACCGACAGCATAGTTTGACTCTTTTGAGTCACTACTTTCAATAACCTGCTCAGAATGACTCTTTAGTCACAAGTTCGACTTTAGCATACAAAAAACTGAATTCTGTACAATTATTATCTACTATATATTTCAAGCCCTCCATATTTCATTGTCTTACTCTACACGCTGTTTTGTGCAATAAGTGTCCAATAATCCCTTGTATTCTGTCATTGTAAGGATACATTTGTTATACAATTTTGATAAATAGCTCTTCTATACACAAAGACCAGTAATCAGGCTTTCTTGGCTTTAATCCAACTTCTAGCACTCATTGGCATTAATGACTGCATTTACATTTAAATTACAGTCATTCATTTACAGCAGGCGCTTCTATCTAAAGCTTCTTACAAGTGCAGGAGAGTGTTTGTTCAACTCATCTAAGAGTAGTTTAAATCGTAAAACCAATAATACAATTTGTGTGACTTTCACTTTGTGTGAAAATTCAGAAAATAATGGAATACAGTATATTCCGCAATCTGGACTAAGAAAGTTTATTATAATGTAAGCTTATTATAAGAACTGTCAAATAAATAAAAAGTTTAAAGAAGAGAAATAAAACAAAACAATGTCCTTCACAACTCTAAAATGTGGCATGTGACTACAAGAACATTCATTATGCATTCATGTCAACATTCTGGATGTGATGAATCAAATCTGGAGAACCCAAAGTGTGGGAAGACAAAAATGAGGCAAAGTAACAGATGCGTTGCCAGGAAACAGGATTTGAGCCAGCAGGACCGCTACATGGTGGGAGGTTGTACCTCTAAAAGGCTCAATGTAAGATTGGGGATGAAAGTAGGGTTGTTTCGGGTGAGAGTATCCAAACAACCCTCTCACTTTCCACCGCATTGGTCTCTGCAACAATCAAAGCTGTTTACCAGCAGCTACACTAATGATGAGGAGAGGACACAAACACTAGCGCCTAGTAACTGTAAGAGCATCATCTCAGGAGAACCAGTGCCTTCTCACAATAACAACAACGAATGGATATTGCATTTCTAAATGGCTTGAAAACAACTTCCTTCTGATAAATAAAGCTGAATTGTCGATACCAAATAAAAAAATATATAATACATGTATAAAATGTATCATTTGAAATGAAAATGTGCTAAAGGCACTTTATAACGCATGTCTGATATTTCGATCATTTCACCTTCAGGCCATCCAAGATATAGCTGAGCTTGTTTATTGAAACAAATTTAGAGAAATGTATAAATCCATCGCTTGTTCACCAGTGCGGTGAATGGGTGCCGTCAGAATGAGAGTGCAAACAGCTGATAAAAACAGCACCATAATTCTCAAGAGATCCATATGATTGTAGTCCATCACTAACGTCTTATGGAGTGAAAAGTTGCATGTTTGTAATAAACTAAGGATTTTCTTACACTCTGCTTTTGTCGTCTCAAGATGTTAACTGATGAACTGGAGTGGTGTAGATTACTTGTGGACAGTGTTATTATCAAAAAGTAATTAATAGCAAGTACTAATTACATCATCAATATTTGATTTAACAGAAATTTTTCAAAAAATATCATATAGTTACAAAATATAATAGTTACAATAATTTTTCCAATTATTTGCAAATAGGTTACATCTTTCCTATTACAATTCCTATAAACCATAGACAATAGAAATTACATTCTTAAAATTCTTTAGATTTGAGCTTTTTAGCTTTTAACTGTACATTTGAATAAAAAAAACTAGCTTCCTTTGGTTAACCAATTAGGGGTTTATGTAAAAATAACACATTAAAGGTGCTGTATGTATGCATATTTTTAAAAGAGAATAACTGTAGCATTGTTTTTTTTCTAGATAAACAAATACGTTAACTTAACATGTTTCTTAAATATCATAAATATGCAAACATATTATGGTATTTTAATGCTTTAGAGAGTCAAAAACGTACATACAGCACCTTAAACTAATATAGGTATAAGAATAACAGAAGTGATCTGTACTTCGCTTTTATATGGATTACATAATCAGATAAACGTATTTCTCATGTCTATAGACATTTGTCTAGATTTAACTGAATTTAGTCTTATCTGTATGGTTTCTCTTAGAATCAGAAAAAAAACGCATCAGCGCACAGAGGGTTAAAGACGCTACAATTTTTTTTTTTTTTTGTGGATTATTGTGCTGTTTTTATCAGCTGTTTGGACTCTTATTCTGATGGCACCCATTCACTGCAGAGCATCAATTGCTGAGACAGTGTTAGATTTAAATGGTAATTCCTTAACTTGCTGCATACTGTACCAAATAATTCCCTTTAACAGTGGCTATATTCACAAAACAGAATGCCTCTTTCACGTTACTGCTTCAAATACAACAGAGTGTCAGCAAAAGCACATGCAGGTCTGGAACAGACCATCTTGCTGTTGTTCACTTCCAGTAATTTCATTAAAAACATCAAAAGCTTATCACAGGTAAATAAAAAAGCCTCCTTTGGCGGCGATTACAATTATAACGCAGGTTATGCACATAACTATGATTCTGGGATTGCTAAAAAGAGACTGCCAAAAGACACAGCTGAGCAAAAGTGCCTCTGTGGCTTTATTCCTGCTGACAACCAAACAAATTTGTCACCTTGTGTCATGCTGATGTATCACGCACATATATATTCTTCTAGTGTTCTCAAAAGTACCATCTTTGGTACTAAAATTAAAAAAAAAAATTACCGTTTCCTTGTATCCTTGTAACATTTGACTGCTGTTGAACCGATGAGCAGCGCCGACTGGCCATTGTGTCCACATGCACAAGAGATATGACAGAAAAACAACTAAAAGCTGCTGTGTGATAAAATGTACAGCAAATAAGCTAAAAACTCCAAGACCTACATTTTTTATAAGCTGTCGACCTCAAAAAAACAAGTGTATAAGAATGTAACTTGTCCATTCAGTTGGATCATTTCTCAAACAAATGGAAGGTAAGGAAAAGGTGCACTGACATAGTGTGTTCTGTCCAATATTTACACCGTGCTGGGTTGCCAAATCACCCAAGTTGGGCTGTTTTTAACTTTTTTTTTTTTTTTTGAGAGTAACAGATGTCAATTTCAGTCAATCAATGGTTGCATCCAAAAACCTAGGCAAGCTGACTTGTTGCCTTATTTGTGCATAAAGGCCCCCAACAAAATGTATTTTTTGTTAGTAATTTAATAATAAAATATTTACAAATATTTAATTACTATAATCCTTTTTTTTTTTGCTAGAAATAGCATCAGAAGTGCAAAAGGTTGGTCAGAAACACACACTTCAGATGCCATCTTTATTTTTTAGCTCAATCATCAGAGAATGGAAGTGAAGGAATTGAAGCTATAACATTGTATTCGAATATGCCTTGATGCATTCCTATCTTGAAACATGCCCTCGTTGTGGCAGCCAGTGCAAATTGACAAACAGCTGTGGCGTGCATTCTTTTCGGTTTATTAAAATCTCATTTTGCTGCCACGTTCTGGATTAATTGTAAAGGATTGATTCAACTGGCTATTTTTGATGGGGTTGTGACTGATGTGCTTAACTTAATGGTAAAAATGTGCTGAAATTATGGGTTTGCTGGAACCACAAGCCTTTTTTTTGTCTTGGCCAGGTTGAGTTGAGAGTGATGGTCCTTCATTCAGCAAGGAAAGTCAAGCTGAGATGTGAGCAGCTATTTTATTTGATTGGCAAAGGTCCAGGAAAAAAGTAAATATTAAAGAAAAAAAGCCATTTACTCTCCGTCTCAGTCAATGGTTCAAATGAAGAAACAAAGTGTTAAAGATCAGGTGAAGCTGCATTATGTGAATAGGGTTAATCAACATAGACTTCCAACACGTCACTCTTCTATGTCCTGATTGACAGGCCTCTGCCAGTCAGGCAGAGCTGAAAGGGGTGTAGATGTAACATGCCCAGACTGACCACAGGTGTTGCTGTGGCTAAAATGCCTCCAAGACTTAGCATTGTGATATATTGGACAGGTTTGACTGGCAGCACCCGCGCCATTGTGTGTCAAATACATTGTGCTGTTACAGTGGAGAAGCTGACAAGCTGTTAGTCTAACTGAAAGAGATACACTGGATAGTCTGCAAAAGAATGGCACTTGTCATGACTGAGCATAAAACTCAGCTTTGTGTCATGAGTTACGGAGGCATCACATATTGTCTGTCAACAGCTGAGAATGGAAACATGGGATTTGCCCCTTCACGCTGCAGCGAAGCGAGAGCAGACAATACGCACCTTGTACGCAGCCATCAAGCCAAAGTTAATCCAAAGGGGAAACTGTTTGAAATGAGAGTAAAGTGAAACTTGTAATGAAGCTGGATGGGGAGATGTAAATAGGGGTCTTTTACTGAGATTATATGCCATGGCAGATCAGATTTTCATTTAGAACTGCACAATTAATCAAAATCTAAATGAAATTGCAATTAAACGTTCATTTTAGAGGCAAAAGTTGTTATGCGCAGCTTGTCATTGAGGTAAGACTCTGTGATCAGTAGTAAACACCCAAGTGATCAAATGAACACACATCTTTTCAAACATGAGAGGCATTTATGAACCTCTTGTCCAAAAGACAACATTTAATAACGTGTTATTACTCCAAACCCCCTTCATAACATCAGTCAAGTTTTTGAAATAAAATCCTTCTGTGAGATGAAAAGGCTTGAAAAGCTCAGATAAACCATATATTTTTGTAGACACTGAATCAATGTTCAAACTTCTGTTCATTCCTGAGACTTCCTGGAATTATGTGGATTACCTTATAATACACATTTTGGTTGGAGTGCACTCTGGACGAGATTTACTAATGATCAAAGAACTGTGCTTCACTGACAAGCTATGCTTCAAGAAAAATCTTAACCTTTGTCCAAAAGCAATTCCAGTTTAATTTTATTTAGTCGTGCAGCTCTAGTTTCAGTTACACTTTCCGAGTATATTTGAGAATCAGAGTATGAGTAACGGCAGGTTTTTTAAAATGGGACATGAAGTAATAAATGTTCTGTTATTGTACCAGCTGGAAATACACCTACCAATGCAGTGGTTCCCATCTATGTTCTTGAAGCCAACCCAACAACGCACATTTTGCACGTCATCTGACAGACCCATTTCAGCTCTTGGAATCAGGTATGTTTGATAATGAGGACATGTTGGGATGGCTCAAGAAATGTGGTTGTGCTTTAATACATGGGTAGCCAACCCTGCTCCTGGAGAGCACATTTCAGTTTGAAGCGGCAGAGCAGCATGTTGTTTTCAAAAAAATCTAAACACCTTGATTGGCTCAGATGTGTTGGAGCAGGGTTGGGGCTGAACTCTGTAGTATGGTAGTCTCCAGAAAAATGGATGGCTGTAATGCCTGTATATCCCTGCTATAATGCCTCCTGAACTGCTGATCCCAACACCTGACCAGGAGGTGCTGGCACAGCCTAGTCCTGCCTGATACAGACAAAAGGACTGGGCTCTCCAAACCCATGGCTTTGGCCTGCCATCGAACTCAAGAGCCACAGAACTGGATCCAATTGATCTGCATTAGCTGTGTTTTGGGGAGTGAGGCATTAACGCTTTTGGATCAAGGATGTCAACATGTTTTACATTTCAGCCCATCAGAATACAGGATACAGAATGGAAACAGGTGATTTGTTTGCCTGACAGCAGCTGTTAGTTTTTTGGTTTTAAGCCTAGCCTTGACGAGGCAGATTCTCTTGTACTCTATTAAAAAAACATTTTAGTTAGTGTTTAATGTTACAGATGGAGCCTAAAAAAGATCTGCAAGGTTACAAAGCTCAAAGTCCACTTTGAAGTGAAAAAAAAAACTTTCCAAGAACTCCAAACACAGCTTTGTTTGGATGACAGTGCCTTTTCTTCTGGATATTGTGAAGTCAAAGTGTCTCCGCCCATGAGCGAGGACTTGTTGAGCTGTACTAGAGAAGATGACAAAGAGCAGCTGCTTTAGTGCTGTCTCCTTGTCAAAGTTTCTTACACCCTGGTTCCAAAACCCTTTATAAGTGATTGAAAAGAAACTGCAAGATCCTTTTGTTCATAGATATTTTCAGAGTTAGAATTGTGCACAAACATCCAAATATGGCACAACTGATGCCTTTTTTACCATTTACATCTAAGCAGATGAAACTTGTAGTTATAGTAAAGAAGACTTAACTTAACTTTTGATTAGTAATATGCATTGCTAAGAACTTTGGACAACCTTAAAGAGGATTTTCTCAGTTTTGCACCCTCAAATGTCATTTTCAAATATGGTGTATATTGATATTGTCCAATCCTAACAAACTATATACCAATTGGAAGCTTATTTGCTCTGCTTTCAGGTGATGTATAAATCTCAATTTTGACAAATTGATCCTTATGACTGGTTTTGTGGTCCAGGGTCACATTTGGTGTTTTGGAAGGAGAGGTTAAATCAAAACAGGAAGCAAACAGAACACTTAGAGACAGACTGAAAATGTTGTGTCAAAAGTATTTTTTTATAGAATTATTTCCAGTTTGTTTCTTTTCAGTTTTGTGAAGAAGGTTAGACAACTGTGATCCTTTGGTGGCACTGCCAATATTAAAATGACTGTCAAAAATAACACCTAATCCCATGAGTCTGTCATCTTCCAGCAGAGTCTGGAACCTGGTTGGAAATGCAGGCACACCACAGCAGTTTTATTATTATTTATTTCTCAACTGTTTCTAAGCAAGTCTGAAAAAAAACCTTGCTCACCCTGAACAGAGCAGTAACACTGTCAATAGCTGGAAGCATAGAGCCCAGACAGTAAAGTCACTATCTAACAAGTTGCAGGAATACAGAAATGCAGTCAGAAATAAAAATCCTAATAGCTGCACTCACCCCACTGCAGATACTCAGCATGAGGGAGAAGATGAAAGACGAAGTGATGATGTGCTTACAGAGTCTATATGCGAGCCACATCATCAACACGCCAAAGGTGGCAACTTTGATATTGGGTTCTCGGCAAGAAGAGCACGAAGTCATTTCCACGGCAAACTAGCGCTATTATCAATTCTTCACAGTGATTAAATAAATATTATGACAGTTATTAACAGTAATTTGCAAATGTAATGTCCTTACTGATGTTAAACATCATCTGGGAATCAGGGTTGACACAATACACAGCATGCGCTTCTGAAGATCTGAGGGGGAAAAAGTACTTCATGTGTACTCTGTATTCATGGGTCACTACTGTAAGTGCCTCCGGCTACGATTTTTAAATTATCTTTTTAACCATTTTTGCATTTCCTGTGACAAGGTGGGGCGCAAAAAGCAAGAGGACAGAAGACAGGGAAGAGAGATCTAGAGAAGCCTTTTAACTAGGACAAGGGTCACCCGAAAGGGAACACTTAAAAATTCCATTGAACTCTATTTGAATATACAAGATGTACAGACATGCATTATAACAGAGTGAAAGCCTGTCTGACAATACAGGCTGCTGGAAATGGTTTGTGATTGGTGAGACTGGGTGAATAAAGGCGGAGCTCAGTGAAGGGTCAAACTGAGGTTATCCTCTAGAAGTTTCAAAAAACTTTGACAGTACAAACAGTCAAGGATGAAGAAGCACTCAATAGAAGGCAAATCAAAAGCATTATTTTGAAAGCGCTTGAGTTATGCAGAAGATTGTCAGCCTTGAAAATGTAACTCATATTCGCTGAAAGTGAAAGGCGTCTGGAACAATAATGCTTTTACGGGGAATGAGTTACCGCCACAGCTCAAATGCCTGAAGGTTTAGCATTTGAACACCGTATTGTATTAAAACACGACAAACCAAGGTCAGCTTGTTGCTGCTGCAGATCTTCTTCTGGGTTGTCAAAACATTTTGAATATCAGTGAGATTGTGGTCCTTAATCAAATCAAGTCATTGAGTCCCAGTTATTCAGTCATGCGGCCTCAAAAGCAGAGCATCGTTAGTCCTTGATGAAGTCGTACACAATGAATGCAGGGGTGAAAATCAATCAAGAGCGCAACACAAACCCAAAGCGTCACCATGGAAACAAGTGCGACCCTGTTAACATTCCTTCATGCCAGGCTAACCTGTTTACCTCTAGCTTTTCACTTCGCTCCTAATGCGTGATGCTGCCGTGCGCTTCGTCTGTTAACATCCGCACACTTTTAACCACAGCAAACTCTCGCGTCTCACTCATGCAAAAGCTCCCCTGCTTCATTTGCATTTGATAATTAGAAGATGGACACAGAGAAATGTGAAGGAGTGTGGGAGACTGTCTAGAATAATCCCACCATCTGTCTCGGAGATGAACATTTCTGAAATCGTGCCCTTTCTTCATTTTCAGCCTCAAGTAATTCGCTTGTCTTTATGAAAACGGAAACTTGGAATGACACGACTTAAGTCGCAGCCAATAAGAGCGCAGCTGATGGGAAAATTACAGTTATGCAGAGTCAG
This sequence comes from Enteromius unitaeniatus, assembly GCA_032359435.1. NCBI lineage: Eukaryota > Metazoa > Chordata > Actinopteri > Cypriniformes > Cyprinidae > Enteromius > Enteromius unitaeniatus. Next base: position 935,851 of record JAUMHI010000065.1, read on the forward strand.
ATTTTGGATGAATGAGATTTCCTGGCAGGCCACAGGAGTGCGAGCCAAGTGCCTCCTGTCGCTCCCCACAGCTGGCTAGGACAGAAACTCTGATTTAACTTGAAAGAGCTTTTATCACTCGTTGCATTATTGCATTGCACCTGTTCAGGACAGTCTGACGGTGTCTTCTTCTGGTCCCACAAAGCCATGGCTTCACCACAGAGTCAGGTGCAAGCAGATCCGACAGAATGATTCTCTCAAAACACAACTAATCGCAGATATTCAGAGCTGTAATGGGGCAAGAGGACTGGGAAGTTTTTCTCAAAAGTACTGGTGCCAGTCTACAGTTTACTTATGATGCTATTAGAAAAAAGTTTAGGACAGGACAGTTTACAGTTTAGTTTTTTGGCCCTTTTTAATAAAAGGTACAGGCATCACTAAAATGTATATTGCATATATCATGCAGTGATAAAACAATTGGCTGTAAATTGTGGCAATTCAGCTATTAAAATGTGAGTAAAATAATGAATCATGTTTAAAATACAACGAGTAAGTCCCAATTGGTTTAACACTGAAAATTTTCAGAAAAAGCTGCAGAATGTCTATAAACGACACAAATTTAGCAAGATCCAATTCCTCTTTGTGGGATTAACTAAGTAGTAAACTAACTAAACATCAAACTAAACTCGGTTCTTCTGATGTTTAGTAATAATAGCACCTACTCCTTTATTACATCTGGCAAGTTTATTTGTGGAAATGTGGATGGTCTTTGGTTCATTTATTCTGATGCATCTGACATCAAAGCTCAGGAGAAGTCATTTTCGCCATTTCATTTCAATAAATGCTTTTTTTGAACTGGTGAGGAAGTTCTGACTATGCTTTGCACAAAACAATGAACTTTCATTTTCAAAGCTCAGGTGTGCCACATAATATAACGTATTTAAGACAAAGTTAACAATTTAATTTTAGTTATCATAATAACAGAGTTGCCCATCATTTAGAGTTAACATGTTTTGAAAGCACAATGACAAAGATCGAAGCTGGCTGGCTGTTAGCACGCTAAAACAGACTCGGAAGAAAGCAAGCACTGCGTGGGAGAACTTCAGCAAAGGGCCTTGTATAATGCAACATTAGCAAGATTACAAAGACCCTACAGTACATTCATCCCTCCTGAAATATTGCCACTACAGCCATCAAAGCAGAGTTTCTAGAACAAATTCATCACCTTCTTTACACTTCTTACAATTATGCTTGACTTCAAATCATCAATGCTTCCCTTATAATGATAATCATCTGTGAGGACTATAATACTTAACTAATGAGACCTTATTGCAAATATTAGTAATTGCATTAACTAAAATAAACATCAGTCAATAATAATAATACAGTTGTTTGTTGTTAGTTCATGTTAGCTCAGGTTCATTCAATCCTGCTAACAATTGAAATGAACATTAACTATGTTTTCATCATCCTGTTTTTATGAGCAATTTGGGAAATCACAAAAAAAAAAATGGATGGAAACACCAGGATGTGTATAAATTCTAAAAGTGTGCAGCATTATGGAAATACAGTTGCAGAATAAATTCCTTAATGTACTTTAAAAAAAGACTTTGTGGTGGTACAGCATAAAACTGGACCAACCAGCAGACTGTTCTCTTTGCAAAGAAACTGAAATGCTAGTTTTGTCATTCCAATATGCTTGAGCAAAGTCTTGTCAAAGTTCTTTCTTATTATAAACTTTCAGAACTGTGTTACCAAACGGCATGCTCCGAAAATAAGATACAGTGTGCATAGACTACATAAAGTCATGTGAAAAAGTTACCCTATTAAATTCCATGGTTTTCCTTATCAGGACATAAAAAAATAACTGGTTCTTTCCAGGTCTTAAAATTTGCAAAATTAAGCCTCAGATTAACTACAGCACACACGACATATTGCAGTTTGTCAGTGTTCATTTAAAAAAAATGCCACAAGTGACAAAATTAGGACACGCTTACTGTTAACATAAGAATTAAGAGAGTGAAAAGCTGTCAGGCACTGCTAATCAAACATCTTTGATTAACTGATCATCAGCAAGAGTAAACACCTCTATAAAAGCAGACGTTTTGGAAGTTTGCTGGTCTGGAGCCTTCAGGTGTGTGTTAACACACAGAGGAAAGACATCAGTAATTATCAAAGAAATGCAATTGTTGCTGCATCAGTCTGGGAAGGGAAACGCAGCCATTTCCAAACAATTTGAAGTCCATCATTCTACAGTGAGGTAGATTATTCACAAGCGAAATACATTCAGAACATACACAAACCCAAGAACTTCGCTGCAGGCTCTACAGACCTCATTTAACATGCTAAATGCTAAAATGTATGACAGTACAGTAGAAAGAAAAATATGGAACAGGAATGGCATGTTTGAAAGGGTTGCCAGAAGAAAGCTTCTTATATCTAAAAATGTATGGCAGCACAGTTTAGGTTTGCAAAATTGCTTCTAGAAAGTCTTCTAGAACAATGTCCTTTCAACAGACGAGAGCAAAGTAGAGATATTGGGCCAGAATGTGCAGCAGCACATTTAGTGAAATCCTAAAGAGCACATCAGCACAAAAATCTCATATCAAAAATCACTCATGGCGGTGGAGGGCTGATGATTTTGGGCTTGTTTTGTAGCCACAGGACCTGGGCACCTCACAGTCACTGAGTTGACCATGAACTCCTCTGTGCACTGAATTATTCTAGAGTCAAATGTGAGGACATGCATCCAACAGCTAAAGCTTGGCCAAGATTGGGTGATGCAACAGGACAATTATACCAATATAAATATACAGAACGGCTGAAAAGAAAAGAGTAAAGGTTCTGCCATAGCCCCGTCATAATCCAGAGCTCATCCTGACTGAAATCATGATCTGAGAGCTGTGCATAAACAAATGCCTACAAACCTCAATAAACTGAATCAACATTGTAAAGAAAAGTGCACCAAAGTTCTTCCAGAGTGATGCGAGAGACTGATAAAGTCAGAAATACAGAACATTATTACTTAAGGTTGTTGCTGTTAAAATGGATCTACAGGCAATTGAATCATACTGTAGGGTGTCCTAACTTTGGCACACATGGCTTTTACATCTTGGCTCTGTTTTGTTAATCAAATAATGACACGGTGTGTTTGTCATGTGATACTGTTCATCTGAGGCTTTATTTCCAAATGTTAAGACTTTCCAAGGACCAGAAACTTTTTTATTATCTCCTGATGGAAGTTAATAGGGTGTCCTAACTTTTTCACATGAATATATATACACATATATGTATACACATCTGTCTTCTCCCACTCTGCAAATTCGGTTTTCTTGACTGATTTATTCTTGAAAGTTTTATGCTGTATTCCACTGTGCAAAACCTTTATGCGATATTCCAAATATTATTTCATAACTTTGGATGGAAGCATAGCTAATTGGTCTTGATAAAACCAGTCTAACTGAAAATGGCAATTCATTTATGGTATGTTTACGGAATGGCAGAAATATTGCACTGGTAACATACAAAGCTACACTGCTCATGAAGACTACGTAGGCATTCCTTGTAAAAAAGATTTTAAAAATGCCATTGTTCCTTTCAGAGATACATTGAGCACTCATATTAAAATAAATCATATCATATCATAAATCAACCTTTTTCCTCCACAAATTTGAAACCACTAGAAATTATAATTAAGAGTATATTTCACCATTTAATACATTTAAGCCCTTTCATGGCCTCAAATTTGATAATACTGAATTTAAGGAACCACAACGACCTTGCTATTAGTTTTGCTATTGAAAACATATGCTTAGTGTCCATATTCGTTTGAACGTCTATACACGTAGGACTGGCGTCTGGTAGACACTGCCCTAAACTGGCCTTCCTTAACACCAATTACTCCATTAGTCATTCAGACAACCCACTGACTAATAAATCTTTGACTGCACAGTTTTGCTTATCCCTATTCTGTAATCAGAAAGTAATATCTGTTCATAAAGATTTAGAGATACGCTCGACCAACTCTTCTGACCTCATTCTTAATGACACACTTGGAGAGCAAGAGCATGTGAATAAATAACAGGTCAGAGGCCAGCACAAAGCCAGCAGAGCCTTTACCTTCATACAGACTGATATCAAATGCCACAGGCAAAAGGTGATATTAAGCACATATATCTCTGTCAAAGATATTCAATTACTACAGGGCAATTTCCTTATGCACACTGGAGAACCGGCCTGGTTGTCTGATCACGTAATTAAGTTATTTATCTGATATACAGTTTTCATAAAACAAACGATGAGGACATGATCTTGAATTTTCATTATGACACTAATTTTATAGTATTTTTGCTTTCTTTTTAAAAGCTAAGTGTAACCTTGACCCCTTGTTGAAATGCTGTTTCAACAAAACATCCTGTGACATCGTTCTCTCTATGTTTGTAAGTCAACACGAGACGGCAGTCGCAAACTATGTTACTTCCTTAATGTGACAAATAACAGGATACTCAATGACAAAACACTGCAAGGAAGGACTTGAATTCGTCCGTGGGGAACTGATGCCTAAATTGGTATTTGACTTTTAGTCAACATTATTCATGCCTAGTTGGTGTTAGTCAAAACGGAAAGTGGTTTCACCAGATTTCACCCATTCTTCAGTCTTCTAATAAACAAGGTAGTGAAAGAATTTGATCCACTCTACATAAATGTCTGTTGTGATCTGCACTATGTTAGACTGTACATGTGTGTTTCCTTCAGACATCAAAGATATTCTAGCACCTGATGGCTGCTGGATAAGCTGCCACATACGCATGTGTGTGTAAGAGCAGCTCAGGTGCTGAAGTAACCTGGTACACATCAAAGATAGAAAGATCAAAAACGACTTAGTTTAGCTTGTTCATCAGGGAGTGGAGAGAGAGAGAGAGAGAGAGAGAGAGAGAGAGAGAGAGAGAGAGAGAGAGAGATCATCAGCGCGTTTCTACAACCTAAATGTGACTCCTTGGCATTTTCCAGAAAATGTCATTAACAGCAAAAGAGATGTGTGATGGGTTGGTGTGTGGAGGGGTTATTATAAACTGTAAACACAGCTGTCATTTTCCTATTGTCTGTGTGTGTGTGTGTGTGTGTGTGTGTAAGTAGACAGCTTCATTCATTATAATGAAAGCAATTTAGTTTTGACACATCGCAAACATGTCACTTTGCAAGGTCTAAAAAAATGTGTGGCCAAATGAAACAAATTGCAGACTATGAAGCTGTACATTTTCATTATTTTTAGGGTTAAGGGTAGGTATAATACATTGAGATATACTTGATAAAGTGGTTACACTTTATTTTGATAGTCCACTTTAGACATTCTACTAACTAACTGTAGTAACTTTGTAACTACATGTCTATCAACTCTCAGGGCAGACTGTTAGGATAAGTTTAGGGTTAGTAGAATAAGTTGACAAGTTTTTGATCGCATGTAGTATGTTGTGAACCCTTATGGTTAGTATAATGTCTAAAGTGAACTATTGAAATGAAGTGTTACTGATAAAGTTTCTAATAGGGGCTGTTTAGATTTGGCATCTTTGCATGCTCAAGTCCATTATTTCAATTGTAAATGAGAATTTTCCACACTCATAATGGACGTTACTTACTCTTAGTAGAATGTCTAAAGTGGACTATCAAAATAAAGTGTTACCAAAACATTTTTATCACTGTAACAATGGAATTATTTGACTTATTTTTCTATATACAGTGGGTTCGGAAAGTATTCAGACCCCCTTAAATTTTTCAATCTTTGTTATATTGCAGCCATTTGCTAAAAATCATTTAAGTTATTTTTCCCCCTCATTAAATGTACACACAGCACCCCATATTGACAAACACAAGAAGAAAAAAAAGAAAAACACGGAATTGTCTAAATTTTTGCAGATTAAAAAAAAGAAAAAAAGAAAAACTAAAATATCACATGTTCCTAAGTATTCAGACCCTTTGCTGTAACACTCCAACAGTATATTTAACTCAGGTGCTGTCTATTTCTTCTGATCTTCCTTGAGATGGTTCTACACCTTCATTTGAGTCAAGCTGTGTTTGATTATACTGATTGGAGTTGATTAGGAAAGCCTCACACCTGTCTATATAAGACCTTACAGCTTACAATGCGTGTTAAAGCAAACGAGAATCATGAGGTCAAAGGAACTGCCTTAAGAGCTCAGAGACAGAATTGTGGCAAGGCACAGATCTGGCCAAGGTTACAATTTTTTTTTGGTGCACTTAAGGTTCCTAAGAGCACAGTGGCCTCCATAATCCTTAAACGGAAGACGTTTGGGGCGACCATAACCCTTCCTAGAGCTGTCCGTCCGGCCAAACTGATCTTTCGGGGGAGAAGAGCCTTGGTGAGAGAGATAAAGAAGAACCCAAAGATCACTGTGGTTTTTTTTCTGTCAATATGGGGTGCTGTGTGTACATTACTGATGAAAAAAAGGAACAAAGGATTTTAGCAAATGGCTGCAACATAACAAAGAGTGAAGACTTTAGAGGGGTCTGAATACTTTCCGTACCCACTATATTTTCACATGAACAGTGCAGGCAATTATGTCACTTGCTGTCTCGTCTATGAGATAAAACTGTAAAACTGTAAAAAGACGTTAAGATTATCACAACAGAAACTTTTTTTGTATAAAATGAAGGGATTTGAGGCTTACAAGGGGCCCTGACAAACGACGACACTTTTGTAGTGCAAGAAAAAAATTACATTCTTCACCAAATAAATGGCTGTGCAGCAGATGCCCATAAGAAACTTTTTATAGAATAATATAATAAGCTGTCTGCAAATAGAGCTGATGAAAGTTACAGGAACTAAAATAAACTTTTTATGAGCAAAGGGGATAAAGCAGAAGGATTGTTTGCGCCTGGCAAATTAAACTGCAAGAAACAGGGTGTTCCCTCCTACCTCTTTGAAAAGCCCTAATATTGCCAGAACCAGAAACGTCAACAAAAATATAGAAACATTCAGTCTGATGGACTTTTTAAATGTAGGTTTTGTTTTAAACCCAAATGAGCTGTTAGGTTTCCATCCAACTAGTATGATGCACATTTTGAAAGGAAAAAGCTTGAAATGGAAATAAACTTGCATAAAAATGTTATGCAGGTGGCTTATCTAGACTTTCACATTAGTTCAAATGAGCATTAAAGTTATTCTGCATTAAAGTTAATTCACATTCACAATGATGCGTTTTGTTTTACCATTTGGCTGCCTGTTTGATGTGACTGTATCAATAAGGCTTAAAACACATATAGTGCTAGTTAAATTTCATCACACTTCACCCACAGCGCACCATTAGAGTGGGTCCTTGCAATCTGCCACAGCTTCACAACCAGGTAAATATGGAGGCTGGTGACGTATGGAAATAGCCATTTGTAACATCATTATGCCAGCTACTGCAGCTTTTCTGCAACAACATTCATCATGACAGCATTCAATAACTATGTATAATTGCTCAAATACAGTCCACTATTTGGGGACATGGGAATGCTTGTTGTTTTGTATTTTGAATTTGAGAAAAGTCTATACCAAAAGAAAAACATTTGGATGGAAACTAATTTACGGTCTCTTGCAGACAAGGCAGCATCTAACGTGAAACATTTACATTTATGCATTTGTGCAAAGCATCACTTAAAGTACACATTATGCCATCATGGCCTTGATGTTGCTATTTGCTAATTCTAAGATTGCATTCACTGTGAAGAATACATTCAGTGCTGCCTTTAGTTGCCTTTTGCTTTGCACCAAAACTAAAGAGAAAGCTCGCTAGGTTACAGAACAGAGAAAAACTACGTAAAAACTGAGGCAGGAAGACTCGCCGCTCTAATACTTTACCTAGCAGCGAATGACCAGATGGACTGGATATTGTTCAGCATCAAAGAGGGATGTCTGACACGGTTCTGCTATCAGCGGATGCACACAAGGGCTTTAGAAAGAGCTGAATGGGCCTACCTTCTTGAAATGCTGAAGAGATTTGGATTTGGAGGAATGGCTTGTTCTATAAAAATCCTATAGCTGCCGGGCTGATCAACAACATGGTGTCAAAGTCGCTTAACATTTCCAGAGGCAGGGCTCCTCTGTCCTCTGTATAATTGCCGCCGAACCTTTTGTAGAGCATAAAATAGCCTTTGTGCTATTGATGTCTTACTCCATATAAACCGCCTTGACACATTTAATCATGCTTTACTAAGTCTTATTGACACATTTAGGAAAGCATTAGGCTGCAAGATTAATAAGCAGCATGATTCTCCTTTAATCATACAGGATTATTATTCTGAAAATGATCCTTCTTATAATACATACAGACAGATGGTGGATTTTAGCATCTTAATGCTGCTCACTGCACAACACAGAAACATAAATGCTCAAAAACCTTAAGAATGTTGTAAAATCAAGATCAAATTGACATTCCTGGAATCTACACATCTGTGTAGTCTTAGGCTGCTAGTATTTTCACCAACAAAAAAGTCATGGATTTGATCTTTTGCTGCAGTGTGACAGTCAGTTTACATTTCCAAATCATTAACTGTAATAATCCAGTGACAGTGATTTTGGTGTTCCATACAGAGATGTGATCTGAAAATACTAGTGGTCTAACACTATTGCAGTGTCATTTCTCTGTATTTGTCCATTATATACAGCTGTGTCTGTATATACTAATACTCTTGTATAATTTGCTATTTTGTTTTGGTTTATGCCGAGTTCAAACTGCATCATGTTCAAATCGCGCAGTCTGAACTCAGCATTAGATTTGGTTTCTATAAAGAATGCAAACAGATATTATTTAAAGTGTAATGCGCTCTGTGAGTATTTATGGGATTCCTCTAGTAAAGGACAAACATATTGTTATTACTTCACTTTAAAAACCCAGCCAAGCTCATTTATTAAAATAATCACAAAATTTGCCACACTGCAATTTTAATTCAATTAATTCAGCAGCCAATTAACACATACAAATTAAAGATACAGTTATCCCACAAAGCACTCTTGTGTCAAGTGTGAAAAACAACGCTTCAAATTCTCCTCTCAAAAGTACTCTGTTCATTCTCTCTGGAAAAGGTCATCTGTAATGCCTGCCTTGGTGCAGATTTCATTGTTGTACAAATACTCTGGTTTCAGGGGCACAGGAATCTTCTTTCCAAATGACAGGCTGGAGGACACGTGGAAATGAGGATTGCACAGACAGCCCATGTGAGAAGCCCAAACCGAAACACAAGACTGAGTTGATTAAATCTACCTGGCTAAAGTGCACCAGCAATGTCACATTATAACAACATTCTGGAGATCTGTGTGAAATATCTGAAGTGCAAAGGTTCTGTATCACTGCGCAAGAAAACGTCTCATTGCATTACAGTGAGGAAAAAAAGTCAATATCAGAGCAGCTATGAGAGACGCTGTTAGAAAGCTCAAACATCATGTGAGCAGAGAAAATGCATTATGCTCTTTTAAATAAAGGGCTTCTGAGGACACTTACTTTAATACATTATTAAACGTATTGATGTGATTGATCGGTTGTCATGCAGGGATGTGGTGTGTATGACCTTTACCTTGAATTTGCAGAAAGATTGAACAATATTGGAAAAATGGAAATGTGGGGGGTTTTTTTGCCTGTAAACTGATGGCTATTTTTATGATTTCTGCAGCTTTAATGATGCAATTGTTAGCACCTCTCTCCTCAGTTCTGTTTCTAATTCGTCAATGGCACATTGACGCCCAGCTTGTGTTTTCAATCCGGCACACCTGCTGAGAACCTCTCGTGTGTTTATCCTCTTGGGACCTGTTTTTGTCCTCTATAGAGGATTTTTTTACTGTGAATTTGTCTGTGACCATATATGCCACATATTTATAGCCACATGCCTGGTTGCATTCCGGGCTTTTAGAGAAAACAACTGTTGGGGGTTTGGCTATGTGAATTGAATGGATGCAGGTTTTACGAAGGTCAATTTAGGACTTTTTAAGACCAAGGAAAGAAAATGTAAGGCATTAAATTGAATGGAACACAAGACATCAGCATGGACGTATTGTATGCTTTGTAAGTTTAGTCTTTTCCGGTGCAAATGTCTGAAGTTCGAGATACATGTACTTGAGAAGCAAAATGGCATAGTCTTCGGTTTCTTAGTGGTCTTAGTGAGTGCATTTAAAACAAGAATAAATCTCTCTCAACTTAATTTAAAAGGAATACAAGTTTTCTTTTACTGGTAGATATATGCTCCTGTTATAATCATAAACTCACTTTACTCGTCTTGATTTAAGTATGTTTCATTTTGGAAAACAAGACAATTACTAAGGAAGCTTTTTTGACTTCATACAAAACAAAAAAATCAGTTTTTGGCTGAACGCTTTGTCTAGATTATGAGCTAGTAGGCTCATAATAACTCAAAGTCAGTTTAGTTTGCGGCTTGAGGGCATTTGTTTGCACACACACCGTATAATACCACATTAACTGTGGATTATTACTGCCATTAGCTGAAATGCATACGAGGAAGCCTGAATGAACCTAAAACAAACCCTTTTATTTACTCTTCAGCTCACTGCAGGTAATTATTTTGTGGCAACCTTACATCCAGCTTCAATTTCCCCTGACCTTGCATTTGCAGTCAGAGCGTATTTCTCTTCTAGCAGTTGGTGTTTGTGTCAGACTCACCCCTATAGGCTGGAAGATAAGACCATCAACTTCATGGCTGACCTGCGAGGTGAAACTGCCCTCCAGGAGCTGTGAACAAAGCAAAAGACACTGAGAATACAAAATGTGTATATAGTACAAAGAATATGTAGCATACAGGCAGAGAAACTCTCAGAGAACGGGCAAGACAGATGAAAATCAGCTTCTCGTTAAACTCTGAAAAAGTTTCCAAAGCAGATTTTCCAAACACTTGCTCCATCTGCCTATGTTTGAAAAAAAAGGTAGCACAGTCCCAAAACTCAAGCCGCTGAGCCAGAAGTTGACATGTCAGGCTGCTTCCACAAACACAGAGACGTTTCGAAAGAGCCACAGTGTTTAGTCTTTTAGAGGCTCACTGTTTGCATATTAAACTAGGATTTGTGAAAATGTATCAAAAATGTACATTTGCATGCAAGCATTAGTGTCTGGCTAAACTCATCATAAAAACAGTGTCATAACATTGTGCTGTTTGTTTGAGCACGAGCGGGCCTGGGGCTGTCTGATCAACCAATAACAGTGCAGCATGTAAGCTTCAGCGCCTTAAAGGGATAGAAAAATGTCTTGTATAACTCATGAGATTTCTGCACTTTTTAGGAATTCATGTGCAGTAAATCTCTATTACTGTACCTGTTTTCAAATGGAGAGTCCGTTAATACACAGCTGGATGACTGATAAGCTACGCAATATTGATTCCAGCTTCACAGAAAATTAATTTGCGATAATAAACCAGATATTGCGTAGCTGGTCAGTGATCTACGATCTACGGTCAGTGATTTGTCTTATAATGTCTTTTTATGTGCTGCATTAAATCGCACCTCGCCAGTATAAAACCATGTCTGCATTTGTAATTGGACAAAAATTTGTGCCCCAGGGTCACATGTAATTAAATACCTTGTAAACAAACGCTTGTGCGCATTTTGCTGTCACTTTAAAATTAGCGCCAATTTGACGGCAATTGATTGAATGGACAACAATAAAACAATACGACAAGCTTACTTATATTAAACAAAAGATTGTTAAATTAATTAACAAAACAAATAAAAATACACTATGCTATTAGGCTATTATATTATCAAATATGTTTGATATTTTCAGTCGATTTAGGGTTTTGCTTTCATTTGTCGTGCATCTCCTATAAACAAAGCACGTTTTTCTGCGTGAGGTTTTTTTTGTGATCGGAACAAGTCTGCTAGTTTATGATCCTCAGTCGTGAAGTGTGTGATGCCTAAATCTGTTCAGATTTTGAAAAAAGTCACGCAGTGTATTCCAGCCTTTATATAAACGGCAAAAGTCAACAGGCTCATCCAAAATATATTCAAAATAGGCACTTTTGCATTTAGTTTCTAAACTAATTTGTGTCATTGTTTTGTCTCCCATAAATTAAATCTGACTCCCGCTGCTGATCTGTGATGCGACTGTCATTGGACACGCTGCATTGAGCAGCGGACTCAGTATTTAATTATAGAGTCTGTACTCTAACTGAACTAATTGTTTTTTATACTATAGAAAAATATATTAACATCAGTGGGGAGGTGCTGCAGTGGGCAAATGGCATAACCAGGGTTGTGTGTTGGTCGGTTTAAGGTGTCATCATGTTTTTGGAACAACATAACCGATGCTTCCATATTATGATGGATTTCCAAGAGATACTTGTTTTTCAACAAAAATGTGCGCAAAGATTCATGTGCACATTCAAAAACCAGAAAAGAGTTTAGTCTCAAACTTCTAATTTGCAAGTTATTGAAACAGTTACAAATTACCAGCTAAACATGGTTTTGATCACTATTTTTGCTGTATTGTGTTGGTAGGAAATATCATTTTACTTGTGTTCTAATCATTTTGGCCACCGTTGTGTTTTTAGGTATAAGTTAGGAATAAGGATAAAGAATATGATGCAGAATAAGGCATAAATAAGTGCTTTATGATTATTAATAACCAGCCAGTATTCTAGTCATATGAATGCTAATAAGAATCTAGTGGAGTAGAGACGAAAAAAGGGGTTTCAGAGGTGAAGCTAGTAATTATACATTTAATTAAAGATACAAAGACAAAAACAAAAACACAATTTAATCATTGAAATAATGTGCACTGATGATTCAACGATAACAAATAAGAAAGTAAACAAGGTCAGTTTTAATTTCTCTTTGACTTTGTGGAACGTCCTTGAGAAATAGCGAGCGGTATATGCAAACAATACATTACAGCAAAGTGTACAGAAATCAAAAATGCATTTCTTAAAAAAAAAAGAAAAAAAGGTGAGTTTGAGAGAGAGGCGACGGAACTCTTATGTTTTCATTACCATGGCTCCGTCTACAAAGCAGCTGCTGTAAATGAATTCCTTTCTAATAAATGTTTCAAGACCTCGAGCCTGCTTGCGTTTAAATGGATCTCTGCCGTCAATGTTCGCTACAAGACTCGGACGATATCCTGCTGAACTCAACACTGCTCAATAGAAAGACTCTCGACTTCTTTCATCAGCGATAATGTGTCCTCAGCTGAACGTGGCACTCTTCGACCTTACCCAGGATCCTCAGGGACTGTGTTATATTAGCGCAGCACATGGGGCCGCAGAGTCTTAACAGAGATCTCCAGTCTATGATTCTAATGAAGCACGACCCTCCACTCCACATTAGCTGCCTTATTTTCTCATTTAATCTCTCAGAAGCACGTCTGCGCTGCTGCTGAAAGAGCCACGGACGGTGTATTAAAATTCCAGTCAGTGAGGCAGTCTGCTGCAAACAGTCTCTTTCATGGCTAGTACAGCTCCCGCTCAAAGCTCTGAGGAGCAGCCTGTACCTGCACAATTCACAGTCTGTTCAGAGAAGTGGCTAGTTAAAGGGCGACTTCCCACATCCAACCCTGTTTAATGAGGACATTACAGCTTAATGAGATCATTAACGTGTGTTAAACTCTTCAAAGTCGCGTTTGAGAGGAAACGATGGCAGTGGAAAGGTGTGGGAAGAGACTTAAACTCTGTCGTTTTGTTCCTTATTTCTTTCTTTCTCTTTATTTTAGATTCAGTAAATGTAGTTTTTTTCATGTTTTTTTTCTGTTTGCTTTGTTCTCTCATTCATTCTTTTGTGCTTGTTCATTCTCTTACTCTAATATCATTTTCTTTAATATCTCTATTTTCTGTTATTCTGTTTTGGTTTATTTTTTCATTAATTCCTGAACCCTTTTCAAGGTCAGATCTATTCTGTTTGTATATTTTTTTATATATTTTTTTAATTACCTTTCTTTCCTTTAATCATTTAGAATTTTGTTCTTATCCTTGCAAGTCTTTATTTTAGTAATTTGCAATCTTTTATTATTATGTCTTGCTCATTTATTTCTGTTCTTTCCCTTTAGTGTATTTTGATGCCTTTCATTAGTTCCTTCTTTTCATTAGTATTATTATTGAATTTCTTTTTCACTTTGTTTATTATTTGTTTATTAGCACTTGCTATCGTTTTGTCCATTGCAACTTTTCATTTGTATTTATTTTGTTTTGTGTTATTTTTCTTGTTCTTTGACTGTAATATTGAACTTATTTCATTTGTTCTTTCAAAGCAAAATTGGTCACTTGCATGCAGAGCAGAGAGCCTGACAGTCATGATTGACAATTGTGCATGTGATTACAGCAAACAACCAATCATGACACTTAGCTGCTCATAAACAGAGATTCTGCATCTAAAAGTCTGAAGACTTTTATAGACCATTTGATAGAAAATATGAACATACAACCAGAGGCAGGCAGTAGTGAAATACATTTACTTGACTATTGTACTTAAGTACATGTCCTTTTAAAAAAAATTGCATATTGTGATAAAGTTAGACTTTCATATATTTTAGATTCATTAAACACAACTGAAGTAGTTTCAAGACTTTTATTGTTTTAATATTGATGATTTTGGCATACAGCTCATGAAAACCCCAAATTGATGACCTGGGTGGGTAATTGATTACCCACCTGTAAGTCGCTTTGGATAAAAGCGTCTGCTAAATGAATAAATGTAAATGTAAATGTAAATTCCTATCTTAAAAAATTAGCATATTTCATCTGGCCAATAAAAGAAAAGTGTTTTTAATACAAAAAAGTCAACCTTCAAATAATTATGTTCAGTTATGCACTCAATACTTG